>JAVJIF010029660.1:0-189324 GCA_038442645.1 Agave tequilana | reverse complement strand
TTTCATTCTCCTCCATTTTGAATAATTCAAACCTGTGGACAAGAACAGATATCTTAGATTCTTTAACTTTATTTGTGCCTTCGTGTGTTACCTGAAGAGTATGCCATATTTGATGTGCAGAAGTGGCTGTTGACACACGGTTGAACTCTTCTTTGGTTAAGGCACAGAACAAGGCATTCATCGCTTTGGCGTCAAGGTTCGCATTCTTCTTTTGATCATTACTCCAAGCGTTGTAGTTGGTTGTTGGCTTGGTGTACGATGCTTCTACGATGTTCCAAAGTTCGTAGTTGAGCGATTGCAAGTAGATCTTCATTCTACACTTCCAATAGTTGTAGTTGGATCCATCAAATAGTGGTGGACGTTGTGTAGAATGTCCTTCTTTGAATTGTGACGAAGGGAACTCCGTTGCCATCCTTGCTTGTTGTTGACTAGGTATGCAGGGCTTGTATGCCGGTTCATGCTCTGATACTAATTGTTGGACCTGCTCTGATACCAAATGTTGGTCCCGATATGATGCCAAATGTGGAACTTGGTCTTTTGGCACTTATGAATCTAAAATATGAAGTCAACACAAATACTAAACAAAGAATGATTAACATTAAACAAATAAATAACTTGCAATAAAAGAAAAGTAAATCTCAGAAAGTTAAGCAAACGCAAACACGAGAGATTTATCCTGGTTCGGTCCTCGTGACCTACATCCAGTCCCCAAGCCACCCGCTTGAGATTTTCCTTTATCCTTGACTTTGTACACCCAAAATCAACACCATGCACACCACTTGACAAATCCCCTTTGCCAAATGTGTACACCTTCTCTTACAACCAAGAGAACAAACACCACCTTGTACAACCTCTCTTCTACACCTAGAAGACGCTCATGTACAATGATTTCTTTGAGGATTACAACACTTCCTATAAGCCTTGGTACAATATGTGAACATGGACAAGGGCTAGTATAGGAGGAACTTCAGAGATCTTCACTAGAGAATAAGATTTTGGTGAAGAACTGAAGTGGGAACAGTTTTCAGGAATTGACAGAATTTTGTGGTCAGAAAACTGAAGATTAGGATTGGTATTTTTGCCTTAGATTAACAACCCTATTTATAGATGCACTCTAGGGTTAGTTAGGGTAGTTATTAGAACCATTTTGAAAGTTCAAACGTTGAAGAAAGTTGCAGAAAATACCAGAATACAGAAACTATCTAACAGTCAGAAACTGCCTATAGTCGACTTGCCTTTTGCGTTAGTCGACTAGTCTAGGCAAATTTCCAAAGGTTAGTCGACTAATATTGGGTATAAGTCGACTAGGTCAAGATAAGCTCAAGTGACAGGTTTCTGGATAACTGAATCAAGTCGACTACAACTACTTTATAAGTCGACTAGGTCAATGATTAGTCGACTAGGGGAAATGGGTTAGTCGGACACAAGGGTCTATTAGTCGACTATATATTCTGTCAAGTCGACTAGGGGAAATGGGTTAGTCGACTACAAGGGTCTATTAGTCGACTATATATTCTGTCAAGTCGACTAATTGACAAACAGAGAGTTGGTATCAAGTGAGACACAGGATTAGTCGACTATGGCTTTGGTCAAGTCGACTACATAAGGTATTAGTCGACTAACAGGGACTATAAGTCGACTATAAATCTATGATATGTGTGTGTGTATCAAGGCTTTTGACATGCTATTTTACAATTACAAAGCACATCATATCAACTCTCTTTGGGAAGTCTTGATCATGTAGAACTCTTCAAATGGCTTGTGTTAGAGCTCCAAATGATTGGCTTCACAAAAGTCTTCATCAAACAAGTTCCAACAAAAACCAGCAGAAGATACGGGCAAAACACCAAACCAGGAGATCCCCCCCTTTGGGTGTGGCCACCTGGCCACACCAGGGCCGCGGAAATGCGGTCCTAGCCGCGTTTTCACGGCCAAGTAAAGTTTGTTGGGGGAGCGTTTGCTCCCCCAATCTTCCCGGGATCCTCTCCTTTAGTTTTTTGCCTATAAATACTGGTTTCAGCAAAGAAAAATGGAGCGAAGACTAGGATTAAATTTTGTGTTTATTTTCTTAGGATTTAGGCTCTTTGTTAGCTAGTACAAAAGTTATAATCTTGTTTTTTACTTTGTAGTCTAGTATCAAAACTTGTGAGAGAGAGGAATCGAGTGCTTGTACTTGAAGATTGAAGTGACATCAATACAAGAGTCGAGCCGCGTTATCTTCTACTTGCAGTACGGTATGATTTGCATTATGTCTATGATTTCTTCGTTGTTTTATATGGATAACTAAACGATTTTTTGGGCTCGCTATTGTAACTCTCTTTTGCTCTTCTTCTCTCCTGTTTTTAAAAGAAAAAGACCCGATGACTCATATGAATGCCTTACTTAAAAGCCTTTCTTTTTGAAAGTGTTCTTGAAGGCACATGAGGATGGGTTTGGATTGTTGAATTCTCACTTCTTTCATGAACATCTCTTGAATTGTTTTTACTTCATTCTTTCTTCTTCGCGCTTGATGTTTTAATATTCAATTCTAACGATTTCTTGAAGAAAAGACTCAACTCTTCTAACCATCTTATGTGCTTTACTTAAAGCGTTCTAAAAATTAACTTTAAGTTTTGCAAATGATCACTTTGAGGCACTTGATATTTTAATAGAGATTGAACAATTGAGTAGTGAGATAGCGAGTCCAGATTTTCTTCATTATTATAAACAACAAAACAATTCTCAAGCTTTCTAAATCACCTTCTCCAAAATCTTTTCTAAAAGTTGCGATTTCTCTTTTAATCATCTCTTTCTTTCTATTCTCTTTTCTATTAAAAAATGAACACAATTCCTTGTTTTTGAACGATTCACCAAAAAGCTTCCATCGCATTCCTTCTCGTGGACACGACCCGTTGCCACAAGCTACACGGTAATCTCTTAAACTCTTTGATTGTTCTTTCTTTTAGCAATCATATACGTGCTGGTTCAGTGACCCCTTACCGTCGAAGGCCTGTAGGTTCAAAGTTTTGAACTTAGGAGGGTACGGAACAGGATCCTACTTAGCCGGGTATGGCCGGATCACTCCTGCTTCTTGGAGGCCATTCTGATTGGTTAGGGCCTCAAGACGTTGCTCCAGTTTGCTCATCCTTTTCTGTTCTTTTAATTAATATCTTCTTTAGATGGAGTCTTGGATGGCTCAGAGTTGGAATACTCTTCATCTTTAGTATGTGCAGAAGATGAACTCTCTCCTTCCTTCTGTTTTCCCTTGGACTTCTTGGAAGGAGTCTTAGTCTTCGGTTTCTTATTTTTTTTCTCAAGTAATTGTGAAAGCATCTGCTTAAGGGTGTCGATAGATTCTTGTTGAGCACAATTATATCGAGTTGCTCCCTCTAGACCTGGCTTGCTATTCAAAGTGTCTGGCCATTTCTCCAGGAGTCCCTGTCATGTACGCGAAAGCTTATTTCTCTATGAAAGAGTTCGAGGCCTGTGATTCCGTGTCGGCAGAGTGTGCCTCGCTTATTTCAATGCCCCAGGCTAGGGCACTGTAGTCCACTAGGGCTATTGTACCTATCCACGTACAGGTATGCTAGTACACTCCTTCTGGCTCAGTGTCAGACTCGTCGGAGCTGACTATCGGCTGCTTCCCCTTAGTCCTGTTTGGCGTAGTGCTTAAACCCACCATGTTTGCAGTGACTTCAGGGTATTCCGCATCAGAGAAGGTTCTCCTCGTGCGAGCGCGATGCCTCTTGGCCGAGCGGGAGACTGACGCTGCTGATAACTGGTTAAACACCGACTATTTGCTTACATTTGAACTGCAGTGGCATTCAGAGAGCACCGCTATGATGAGCCATTCACAACAGCATTGTGGAGTGATTTGATGAACACTCCTCTTCTTTGTCAAGTAGTCTCTTAGATCTGTCGAGGGAGACCAAAGAGACCAGCCTCGAATTTATGAGAATGAGGACTTTCCAGTTCTGCCCTGACCTCAGGGGTCAGGGGGTGAACATGAGTCTTGCGCCATAACTTTGAGACACAGGTCCCAGAGACGCGGGGCTCACTTTTTGAATTGGAGACGCGAGACTCATTTTCTGCAGAAGAGACACGGATCTTGCGCTTTAAGACGCGGGTTTCGCGTCTTTTAGGAGAGACGCGGACCTTGCATCTTGGCACAAAATGCGGGTCTCATGTCCTTGAGAAGGGACGCAAACCTCGCGCCTCTAAGGTGAAGCTTCAGAAACGCGAACTTCATGAGCTCCGAGTTTTGGAATGGAGACGTGGGTCTTGTGTCTTTAAGAAAAGATGTGGATCTCGTGTTGCTAAACATCGCGTCTCTGAGGTAAAACTCGAGAAACGCAAACTTCATGAACTTCACGTTTTGATATGGAGACGTGGGTCTCACGAGTCTGGTGTTGTTCAGAAGAAACACGAGCTTGAAGCCCCGCATTCTGTATCTGCTGGACAGATGAATTTTTCAGCTTTTTTCATTTGTTGTTGACGTGCGCGATGCCTTTGTCGACGTTCAGCATTCCAGTTACACTTCATGGGTTGTTGGGGATCCCCGGTAATCTGGAACTGAGGAATCTTGAGAGGAGAGGCATGACGAGATTGGACTTCATCGTCGTTGGCCTCCGGGTCTCGTGGGAGATGTTGACGCGGGCCACACGGGTGACGCGGCCAGAAATGGCGCTGTTTGCCCAGACCATTCTTGGGGAAGTCTCTGAAGAGACTTGAGAGCGGATCTCTGAGGAGACCTTATTGTATTGTCGTACCACTCTGGGGCTCTTGGAGCCAGAAAAGAGAAACTTCTTGTACTTTGCCTGGTCGAATTCCACAATAAGTGACTCGACCGTCTTTCCCATGAAGTTGACGTCATCTTGCTCTACAACTTACTCGTCAGTGGAAAAAGTAGTCCCCAGCGGAGTCGCCATCTCTTGTACGGGTCAAAAATTGAAACTATTGCAAAGTTTCCTTGAATCAATAAAAAATTACAACAACTCAAATTCTAATTACAAGAGAGAGGAGATACTCAAGCTCAAATCTCCTCTTTATTTAATGTTGTGTTTTTTTTCGTAGCAGTGAAAAGTGAATCTTATTTTTCGTTAACCGGGTGAACGTCAAGCTTCTTCAAACTTTTTCTCCTTGGATCACTGATGGAGTAGCACTGCTCCCATCAAATGAAATCTCAAAGAGATTTGGGAAAAACTTGAACTTAACAAGTCTGTGTAGAAGAGTTGAACTCTTTATAAAGCCAATATTCCTCAGCTAAAAAATCTGAAGCTCTAGCTATTTATAGAGGGGTCTAGGGGTAAAACTATCGCCTAAAAATTCTCTGTAATAGGAGTTAACTCTCCTTATTACGCGGGAAGTACCTGACCCAGTAATGAGGGTAGTTAACTGAGACGCAGGGCTCATTTACAGTTGAAATGTGGGCTTGAGCTCTGCATTTAGCCATTGATATTATGCTGGACGCGGGCCTCGAACTCCGCGTTTGGGTGCTGCTGTGGTGTTGAAACGTTGGCGTCGAGCCTTGCGTTTTGGTACTGCAATGATGTTGAGACGCGGGCCTTGAGCCCTGCGTCTTGACACTGCAGTGATGTTTGAGACGCGGGCTTCGAACTCCGTGCCTTGATACTGCATCAATAGCTTTGATCATCCTTGCGTCTAGAGTATGAACTCCATTATCTGATGACTTATCTTCAGTGAATTTGTAACACCCCATCCTCAGGATACGTACACAGCTATGTGTCCTGATTTTTGGAGCGTATTTTCTTATTTTCTGTTATTTAAATTCTTACACATATAGCAGTACGGCATGATTTGACCTTTTTGGTATTCAGATTTGACTGATTTCAGTTTCAAATATTATTTTTTAATATTCTAGATTTTTCATGATTTTCTGAAATTTTTCTGAATTAAATTGTAAATCTTCAAAACCGGTGTCGACCAGTGCCGCTAACCGACTCTCAGATTTTTAATTTACAAATGGAGTTAAAAATCTAAAAAACGGCTTTCACATTATTTCTTAAAATAATGTTTTCTATCTAAATGAATTTTTCGAGAATTTTTAAAATTTATCAAAATTCCCCTGGATTTGGTGTCGGCCAGTATCACTGGTTGATTTCAGGAATTTTAGTTTACAATTGGAATCAAATTTCTGGATTCTCCCTTTATATTTCTTCTTAAAATTATATTTTCTTCTTCCAGGCATTTTCTGAGATTTTTCAGATTTTATCAAAAATCCGGCCTACCCGGTGTAGACACCGTCCACAGTGGATTTCAGGATTTTTATTTTGAAAATGGAATTGAATTTTTGAAAACTGATTTCACCAAAAATCTTAAAATAATATTTATTATTTTTTAGAATTTTTGAGAAACTTTTCGAGATACTTCATTTTTCGGGCTTTTCCTGAGTTTCCGGTGTTTTCACAGATACCGGAATTCTATCCGGATATTTTACTTTTTCTCTCTCCTTACCTAACGTGAGACCTACCAAATTTGGGTTCAACATTTAATGCGGAGACTCTCTCCATCCCGCATTTAATGTTATGTCCCTTAAGAAAATCAACCCAGATCAAATCACCCATGCCTTTTTGTCTCTTCTTTAACGCGATCTTGCGTTTTCCTTTTTTGGACGCAGCATTAATCTCCGCGTCCAACTTTAGTTGCCTAGACGCGAGCTTCATTAAATGGAGACGCAAGTCTCCATTTGTGCGTCTCTTTTGTTTTGAAAAGATGGCAATCTTGTAATAATTCCATTCCCTTTATATAAATACTCCTTCTCTCTCTCTTTCATTTTCTCTTCTTCTCCTTCATTTGCAGCCAACAAAAGCCACCAAAACAGCAGCAAACGGCAGCCTTGGCTGTGGTTATTGGTCATTTCCACCACCAACTCCTTCCACCATTTTTCTCCATCACATTCTCCTCTATCTCCTCCTCCATTCTAACAACAACAACACCATCTCCACCATCTTCTTCTTCCTCTTTTTCCACCAAGAAACCTGTAAGTTCACCTAGAGGGGGGTGAATAGGTGATCGCTAATCTAATGGTCACTTAATGCCAAATAATGCAAATAATGCGGAAGTTAAAACAAATTATGACCTAATAAAACTTTTACACTAAACACTATGTATAACACAAGAGTATTGCCGAATTCCCCGTGAAGGGCTCTGGACAAACTCCTCTAGATTCCCCTTGAATGGGTTGAGGTGCCGCGTTGGCTCTCTTGGTTGAATACAAGTGTTAGCAACAATCCCACGCAAGTATATAACAATATGAGCACAATATATCAAGCATGTAAATGTAAAGACAATAATTGAATGCAAGATATAAAGGGATAGAGAGAGAGAGTGAGCAATCGCAAACACAAAGGGTTTGTTTCGAGGTTCGAGCACACTTGCTCTACATCCCCGCCTTCGACACACGAAGGATTTCCACTATGCAAGATCCCAATGGATCTCTCCTCGGTGCCGCAACACCTACAAGGCCTCGGACTCTCTAGTCCCTTACACACCGCAAGCCCACCGGCTCACCGAGGCCGCACCTCAATCAACAAGAGTTCGCACCCGAACCCTAAACAACCACGAGCACACTTGCCCGTCTCCTCAAAGTACAAAGATGAAATCTTTGGTGATCGACAACACTTTGATCACCAATTATAAACTCTCACTACAACACTCCTATAAGATGAATAGACAATGGTTGCTCAAGTGTTTGTGTGAGAAAAGCAAGGATTGGAACTTTGGTGAAAAAAAAACTCAAGAAATCTCTTTTAACACACTCTAAATAAAACTCCCTTTAGATTGGAAGTATTAGCTCTCTATTTTGTGGAGAAAAACTCTTCTGAAAGAATAGGAAAAACTGGCTCTAAAGGTCTCCAAAATCTTGGCTCAAAACAATGACCAAACCCCCAAATTTATAGGCCAGAAAAATATAGCCGTTGGGGCCTGTCAGAGCTGCCGGTCGACCGGCCCGGTCGACCGCCAACGGTCAAAAATCCGACCGTTGGAGCTACCGGTCGACCGACCCGGTCGACCCAGAAAAACAGAGAGCAAGTCTCTGAATTCCGGTCGACCGCCCCGGTCGCCCGGCACACTGCCAGATCAAACGTGCACGTCCGTGCACGTCGGTCGACCGACCCGGTCGACCGACTTCAGGGTTAGTTGACTTATAAGCTAGTATAAGTCGACTAGCTGAAGCCTGAAACAATTTTTCTGGGATTAAAAAGTCTGTCTTTTTGGCTCATATAAAATCCCATAAAATACTTAAAAATCTACAAAAATAGTTTTACCAATATACTTTGATATACAAACATGCTTGCACAAAATCAAGGCATGTTATAAAAGATTGGACTATTTTTGTAACTTGGAAATATTTGGCTCATGATAAAAACTGTATTTTCCAAAACATGTTTTCTAAATCTTCATCAAATACAAAAACAATATATACTTTTAAGGCATAGTGTGTATGGATATGATCCACTACACAATCATAATGAAATATCTATGTTTTTGACAATAAGCTCTAAATAAGGTTTTGGTTGAAACATATAACTTTGAATACCAAAAATCAAAACTATGTTTTTCCAAATGAAAGTCTTTCCTAAATCTGAAAATTCTTTTATGAAAAGACAAGTAAATCAAGAGTGTGTGTGTGATATATACTTGAGCAATCCACCAACTATTCTATCCTTTACATTTTATCTAAAACAAAAATAAAATCTTATACCTAGACACAAGTCTTCATCTTCTTGAAGTCTTCACTTGAAGGCTTCTCATCTTCTTGACTTGGTCCAAGCTTGATCCAAAAGCTCCTTGGATCACACCGTGCTAGCTCCAAATCTTGGCATTTTATCCTTTGTTGAGCTATGCACCTACTAAGATCTTGATAATGAATCTGTCACTAATTAGACAAAAGATCATTAGTAAACATAACTTCATGAGTTGATCATCATCAAAACTAGGGTGATAGGCCTTTGGGCCAACAATCTCCCCCTTTTTGATGATGACAAAACTCATGAAGTTATATATGCATGGATTAAAGTAAAGCTTCAAAGAAGCTCCCCCTTAACTCATGCATACAAAATAAATAATAGATATGGCAATGAGGCACATGAATATGTATGCAAGTATAGAGATAAAACATGCGACAAGCATAAATCAAAATATTTTTCTCCTATTTGCAATACAAAACTTATATGCATAAATAACAAGGAAGACAAATACTTCTCCCCCTTAAGCAATGAAAACATGCATATAAACTCAAATACTTCTCCCCCTTTTTGTCAATCATCAACAAAGGGTTTAAAGTAAAATCAAATCAAACAAATTTTCCTCCCCCTAGTTTTGATGATGATCAAGAAGGGGTTAAACAATAAAGATTTATATGCGATATACATTCATGAAGAGGAAGACGCTAAGTTAGCTTCCCTACACATATGCATTACATGAAGAAGGGATGACAAGCCCTAACTCACATAACACATATTATGTAATGCATAAGAGGAGATGTGAAGCTCCCCCTACACACGTATATCATATAAAAGAAGAGTTGTCAAGCTCCTCAATTTATAATATACTCAACATGAATCTATATGTAGAAGAGATGTTAAGCTCTCCTTGCATATAGGAAATACATATCAAAACATTTTTTTTTAATTTTCTTAAACAAAATTTTTAAAGGTATCAGAGCTCTTGTAAAACAATCAAATTTTTAAGATACCAAATTGAAAATAATCATTATTGTAAATCATATTGATACCAATTGTCATTTAACAAATATGAAGTTGAAACATATTGATACCAATAGTAAACATAATGATCAAAATTTTTTTATTTTTCATCATAAACTTTGTGCTTTAAAAATGTGAGCCAATTGTAAGTTAAGCACATGAAAATCATATATATGTATGAGAATGAGTATACCAAGTGAAATTGATACATACATATATAAGAAAACAAACTATGAGTATATACCAAAATAAGTTCATATTGATACCAATTGAAACAATTCAATGATACCAATTGACATAACGATAAGATCAAGTGTATATCTCATAACCTACCACCCTTCATATGCTCAAGATAGAAGATTTTCAATGAAGCATACAAGGCATAATCGCCCATCCATCCTCCCATAAAATTTTCAAAAGAGGTGAGTGCACTAGTGTTATGTGGAACATGGTATCATGAAAATGTCAATAAAGCTCAATATTCCTTTAAATCATCACACATTTTTTTATTAAAAACAAAATTTATATTTCAAGATATATGTATGTTTTGACAACACAATAAGTATACATACATATCTCTTAAACACAATTGAGTCCATATAAATAGATTTGCATTAAAGGCAAATAACTCAAGAGGTATACATGTATATCTTAAAGTTTGGCAAAATACACATATACATGAAATGAAAAACACATGATCATAAATCAAATTCAAAAAGTGTGAATATAAGTTTAAAAATGTATGTATCATCAAAACCAAGCAATACAAGCACATTTCATGGGTTCAAATAAGCATTCAAGCACAAATATAAATAGATTTATTTGTGGCCCATGATATGTACAAGTATAACTCCTAGTGTTGACAAAAACTAACATATAAACTAATATTCAAATCATGACGCATCAAATTATGAGAAAAATAGAATCATGTGTCAATCTCAAAAATTATTTGAAGAATAAATAACTAGTATAAATTGTTTTTGAAAAACTAGTTAAAGATCCTTCAAATATATCAAATCTTATGTTTTTCATAAACATAACTCGATACACAAAAATTTAAGCACTCATGGTCCATAAGGCTCAAAATATTTTTAACAAAAGTGTGAGTGTTAATGATCATGTAAATAGTATTTTTATGAAAATAGACAATGAAGCTCAAAATGATCATAAGTCACATATTAAAAAAATCATTTTTTTTATTAGAATAATAATCTTCATGGTATATGTATGATTAATCTAAATCTAGCAATATGCATACATATCCCAAATATAAAAGAGTCTATTAAATGTTTGCATGAAGGCAAGAGACTCACGGGTATACATGTATATTTATTAGATTTGAATTAAAAATACATATACATGAAGTAAAGTCATAAAATAGGCATAACAAGTATAAATGAAAGAATCATCAAAACTAGACTATGCATATGCAAATAGTGGGTACAAATGAGCATGAAGTTCAATCATATATGAATCAATTGTAATTCACTATTTGTATATGTATACATGCAAGTTTTGATAAAATCTACATTTAAACATGTAAATACCACATGAAGCACAAAAATATGAACATGCTATATGATATCAAATGAATAAGCATGTAAATAAAAGTAGGAGTTTAGAGAGTGTTACCAACTCTAAAGCTCCAAATATGGTGGTTGTCCCACCAAAGCTCCTTGATAGTGATGCATCCAAAAGTATGTCCATCAAGTCCATTGCATCCACTACCAAGGCACCAAATCTCTCACGTCTTGAGAGATCCCTCACCTACATCAAAAACATAGGGTGGGGGTTTTGGTACCCATATTTTCTTGGGTCCTTTGGGGTTAGTACTATAAGGAACCCAAACATTTTTATAATTAGCAAAATTTAGAGAATTAATATTATCATAACAAAACTTTGCTAAATGGCCTTTGCGGCCACAATGTGTACATATGTACACCTTAGTATGCTTATGAGTGTGGGTGTTAGCATGGTGTGCATCATAAGCATGATGTGGATGTGCATGAACATGTGGAGTTTGTTTCTTGGAAAACATGGACTCCAATTTAGTATGATTGAATGCACAAGAGTTCAAGGTTGAACTCAAATTATTAATCTTATTTTTCAAAACATTAATCTCACTAGAGGTGGCATGTAAAGCATGGTGAGATATATGATCATTTTTCTTTTTCCTTTTAGAAACAAATTCTTTTTCTTTTTCAACAAATTTTCTTTTCAAAGTAATATTTTCTTGAAAAACAACTTCCTTTTGTTTTTCTACCAAATCAATCTTGTTTTTCAAAGTATTGTTTCCTTCACATAAATCATTCAATTTTGAAAATAAGGAAACATTTTCATTTTTCAAATCTTCCTTTTCCTTTTCTAAGCATGCCATTTTATTTTCTAATGAATCTTTTTCATTAAGCATGGCATCAAAATTCTTTTTCAAATTGTTATTTTCTTTTTCTAAAATGCAATGTTAGATTTAAATGAATCTTGTTCTATATGCATGCAAGCAATGTTCTTTTTCAAATTTTTATTTTCTTTCTTAAGCATGTCATATTTTTCAAGAATTGTTTGGCAAAATGAAGTGAGCTCATCATATGACATGTCCTCATCATCGGATTCGGAGTTTACCTCAAGGGGGTTATCCCCTTGGACCATATAGCATACGTTGGAGATGTCGCTTCCAACGTCCGAATCGCTCCCCGCATAGTATAGATCCTTTTCGCCAAGGGAGGTGAGGGTGTTCCATACTACAAAAGCCGAATCAATATTAGCAACTCTAGATAAATAAACATCATATAGGGTAGACTTTAAAGCATTAAGGGCTTTTGAGTTAGCCTCAAAATTCTTACCATCTAAAGAATATGCATTATTAGTAGTGGCAAGATATACATGAATGCCTAAGGCCTTGAGGTACAATGACATCTTAACCTTCCAAATTTGGATGTTAAGAATGTCAAAGGTGGGTGGTGACATGAAGTCCATGGTGTGTGTACAAAAATATTGTGATTAGCCTAAAATGAGAAACTTTAACTCTAGGTTGTTAGACCCAATATCAAGAGCACTAGCTCTGATACCAATTGTAAGTTCACCTAGAGGGGGGGTGAATAGGTGATCGCTAATTTAATGGTCACTTAATGCCAAATAATGCAAATAATGCGGAAGCTAAAAACAAATTATGACCTAATAAAACTTTTACACTAAACACTATGTATAACACAAGAGTGTTGCCGAATTCCCCGTGAAGGGCTCTGGACAAACTCCTCTAGATTCCCCTTGAATGGTTGAGGTGCCGCGTTGGCTCTCTTGGTTGAATACAAGTGTTAGCAACAATCCCACGCAAGTATATAACAATATGAGCACAATATATCAAGCATGTAAATGTAAAGACAATAATTGAATGCAAGATATAAAGGGGATAGAGAGAGAGAGAGAGAGAGAGAGAGAGAGTGAGCAATCGCAAACACAAAGGGTTTGTTTCGAGGTTCGAGCACACTTGCTTTACATCCCCGCCTTCGACACACGAAGGATTTCCACTATGCAAGATCCCAATGGATCTCTCCTCGGTGCCGCAACACCTACAAGCCCTCGGACTCTCTAGTCCCTTACACACTGCAAGCCCACCAGCTCGCCGAGGCCGCACCTCAATCAACAAGAGTTCGCACCCGAACCCTAAACAACCACGAGCACACTTGCCCGTCTCCTCAAAGTACAAAGATGAAATCTTTGGTGATCGACAACACTTTGATCACCAATTACAAACTCTCACTACAACACTCCTATAAGATGAATAGACAATGGTTGCTCAAGTGTTTGTGTGAGAAAAGCAAGGATTGAAACTTTGGTAAAAAAAAACTCAAGAAATCTCTTTTAACACACTCTAAATAAAACTCCCTTTAGATTGGAAGTATTAGCTCTCTATTTTGTGGAGAAAAACGCTTCTGAAAGAATAGGAAAAACTGGCTCTAAAGGTCTCCAAAATCTTGGCTCAAAACAATGACCAAACCCCCCAATTTATAGGCCAGAAAAATATAGCCGTTGGGGCCTGTCAGAGCTGCCGGTCGACCGGCCCGGTCGACCGCCAACAGTCAAAAATCCGACCGTTAGAGCTACCGGTCGACCGACCCGGTCGACCCAGAAAAACAGAGAGCAAGTCTCTGAATTCCGGTCGACCGCCCCCGGTCGCCCGGCACACTGCCAGATCAAACGTGCACGTCCGTGCACGTCGGTCGACCGACCCGGTCGACCGACTTCAGGGTTAGTCGACTTATAAGCTAGTATAAGTCGACTAGCTGAAGCCTGAAACAATTTTTCTGGGATTAAAAGTTTGTCTTTTTGGCTCATATAAAATCCCATAAAATACTTAAAAATCTACAAAAATAGTTTTACCAATATACTTTGATATACAAACATGCTTGCACAAAATCAAGGCATGTTATAAAAGATTGGACTATTTTTATAACTTGAAAATATTTGGCTCATGATAAAAACTGTATTTTCCAAAACATGTTTTCTAAATCTTCATCAAATACAAAAATAAGATATACTTTTAAGGCATAGTGTGTATGGATATGATCCACTACACAATCATAATGAAATATCTATGTTTTTGACAATAAGCTCTAAATAAGGTTTTGGTTGAAACATATAACTTTGAATACCAAAAATCAAAACTATGTTTTACCAAAATGAAAGTCTTTCCTAAATCTGAAAATTCTTTTATGAAAAGACAAGTAAATCAAGAGTGTGTGTGTGATATATACTTGAGCAATCCACCAACTATTCTATCCTTTACATTTTATCTAAAACAAAAATAAAATCTTATACCTAGACACAAGTCTTCATCTTCTTGAAGTCTTCACTTGAAGGCTTCTCATCTTCTTGACTTGGTCCAAGCTTGATCCAAAAGCTCCTTGGATCACACCGTACTAGCTCCAAATCTTGACATTTTATCTTTTGTTGAGCTATGCACCTACTAAGATCTTGATAATGAATCTGTCACTAATTAGACACAAGATCATTAGTAAACATAACTTCATGACTTGATCATCATCAAAACTAGGGTGATAGGCCTTTGGGCCAACAAAACCCACTTCCTCCATTAACTTCTCCACCATCTCCACCACCATCTACACCACCTTGATCACCAACAAACATACCATCTTCTTCTCCTCGTCATACTCTTTCCAACGAGGTCTAGCTTCGTTCTCCGAACACCATTTCTAAAACTTCATTTTTTTCATTTGAACTACACTTGAACCATCAACTATCTTCTCCTTTGGGGCTTTGGCCGCCCATCTCCGGCCAACTCCGGCCAACTCCGGCCGCCACCGGTGACCACCGGCCAAGCCACGATCAGCATACCTCCCCCTTTTCTTCTTTCTTTCTTTCCTTTGCTTTTCTTTCTTTCCTTCCTTCTTTCCTTTCCTTCCTTTTTCTTTTCTTTTCTTTTCTAATTTTGCCCTAAACCTGCGTCTCTCCCTCTCCTATCACTGCATCTCTATCCCCTCCTTTCCTGTGTCTCTCTCATCTCCCTGTCTCTCTCTTTCTCTCATGTTTTATTACTAGACGCGGAGCTCACCTCGCGTTCAAACACCTCTTTAACGCGATCTTCGCGTTCATGTATTAACGCGACGCGGAGCACGTGCTCGCGTCTGTGTTCTCCTGTGTTATAAACGCGGGTCTTAGACCCCCGCGTTTGTGGCATCAACGCGGCGTAACCCCCCCCCCCCCCCCGCGTCTGCGACTCCTGCGTTTTCATTCTCCCTTTTTTCTGATTCATCCTTCTCCTCTTTTTTATACATAATATTGGTTCTTGAACGCGTTGGTTACCTAGACTCCGGAGCTTGGGTTTTTTCGGTGTTTTCTGAAGTTTTAGGCGAGTGTTCTCGCTTTCCTTCATATTTTCTCGCTTCGTCATGTTGACTAATATTGTATTATTTTCCTGGCACACTTACATGTATCATGCTATCACTTGTCGCCTGCCTAACATCACCTCTCAGGCATATGTCTCATGGCACCTGTTATGCTACTATTTGATACTCGCCTCGTTATGACATATTGATACTTGGCTTAAAATTATCACATATACGGGAATCCTGTATTATATGCGGTGACTTGAAATTATAATACTCATGTACTCTTGAACTCCTGATCTTGTCATGCACTTGCTTTCCCGTGAATTGATAATTACATAATAAATCATAAAAAGAAACCACTTGAATGGGTCGGGGGAAACTTGCGGCTATCAATATATGTTCGAGTTTACAGTGGTATTAGATATGTTGTGCAACTACATTTCCGGTTTGACCTGAGGGCCTCCAGGCGATCGAGGGGAGCGCTGGCTCCCTCCTTCCTGGTACCATCTTGATTAGGGCATCCTATAAGACCCTACTGTACGCCTTGCGGCAGGTTCCGTCCTCCAACAACGGAACAATCCTGGGCCGTGGTCCCGCGGTATGCACGGGACCCACTGTAAACATTGTTCATTGACACCTCCGTTGGTTTCCAATAACAGCCTCGATTTACTCATATGTGGATGTATGTGTGATAGGACGCTATTACACATACCTAGACATATAGGTAGAACGAGTAATAAGTATAAATATGGAAAATGGCAGCAATAGATTTATTCAGGCCATATCACTTTCATTCTATATCTCCGTTTCATGCTTACTATACATGTACACTCGACACAGTTCTTGATGCTTAGTACTGTTTGGCTTATCAATACACTCATATACTTATCTCTGTACGACACTTGGTATTCACCTGAATATTTGTTAGGGAGTTTCTGACTCCCCTGAACTTGCATGTTCAGGCTCTGAAGCTTGGATTGAAGCGGAACCCTCCACCGAAGATCAAGCTTATTTCTCGGAGCAGGCTGACTTGTCCTAGCTCCCTCTGTTCCTGAATCTTCCTGCAAGCTCGAGGATCTTCTTCTCAGCCCGTGAGCACCTTTTTGCTGTACAAATTGTAATTCTTACTTTTGTACCCGGCTGTGATATATTTTACATGTACCAATATATCACGCTCTATGATAACTTTGTAATCCTTATGTTAGAATGTATATTGCCACGTGCTTCCGTACTCTGATTCTTGTTTGTACTGATGCTTAGCATATATACGTGAGGGTATTTCTGACCTGCGTATATACGTCGCAGTAGCGTCTCCGTACCCGCCGGATCGGGGCGTTACAGGTTGGTATCAGAGCCCAGGCTCTCACACCTACAGTACAACCAAACTGCAAATTAATGGGATCTTAATTTGTAGTTGGAATACATGGGTTTCGGTTATACATTCCAACTACAATATACAAAGTTATCCTTTCCTTCCTGATGTTCCTTCTCTTGATTCCTAAAGACCATCTATCTTTTGCTTTCACTCCTCTTTTCAGACATCTTTTACCAACATAGATATGGATAGAAGGGCAGGACGTAACAACTTTGAACAACCACAGGAGGGGTCCGCAGGGGGAAATGCTGATATTCTAAGGGTTATCCAAATATGGTGGAGAATCAACAGAGGCAGACCGAACTCCTTCGGCAAGGCTTGATAACAGCTCCTCAGGAACGGAGGCCGGGTAACGTGTCAGACTTCAGGCGGTTGCAGCCGGCAATATTTACAGGGGGAGAAAGACCGCTAGATGCCGAGCAATGGCTAATCGACACCACAGACCTCTTGAAGGCAGCATGGGTTCCAGAGGAAGATCAGGTGGAGGTCGCCAAGATCCAACTAAAGGATGTGGCCAGAACCTGGTGGCTAGCTGAAGAAGCAAGACTGGATAAACCCATCTGGATAAACCCATCACTTGGGACCAGTTCTCTAAGAGCTTTTATGATAGATTCTTCCCTACCACCGCTCAGAGGAGATGGAAGAGCAATTCATCCGACTTCAACAATGGAATCGATCTGTTAATGAATATACTGCTGAGTTCTTAAGGCTGAGTCGTTTTGCTCCGTATATGATAGCCGACGAAGAGAAAAGGGCAAGCAGGTTTCAGCAGGGCTTACAAATAGATATTCAAGTCCTTTTGATTCCTCAACAGCTGAAAACATATTCCCTGGTCCTCACTGTAGCTCGAGAGGTAGAACGAGGACTGGAGAAAAAGAATCTTGATCAGATGAGAAAACAGGCCATGAAGAGGCCATTCCAGCTATTGGGCAGAGGAAGTCCAGTCAGAGCTGCAAAAGTCCCGATGATTAGACGATCATTTCGTCTAGCCCTTCCTCAGACAACTCAGATAATTCCTGTTTGTAATTATTGCCAGAGGCCAGGTCACTTGCAAAAGGATTGTCGCAGGGCTAATGGGTTATGCCTGGCATGTGGTTCCGGTGACCACACAATAGAAGGTTGTCCCCACAAGAAAATAGGGGTAATAAATCGGGCCTTACCAGCACTTCCTGCACCTATTGGACAGAGAAACTCAGGGCCGATGGTTGGAAGGGCCCCTCTCCCTCCACAATAACAGGTTTTTTCGCCCAGCTCAGAGGGGAGGAAGAACAACAGCAGGTCGTGGAAGAGGACGGGCCTACAACTTGATAGCGGAAGAGGCCCAAACTTCTGGAGAGGTGGTAAGAGGTAAGATTATGGTGCACTCTAAACCTGTCTTAGCCCTCTTTGATTCTGGCGCTTCTCATTGTTACATATCAGATAGTTTCACTGCTTTACACTCTATACCTGTTGAATATTTAGACCACCAGTGGGAGATTAGTACCGGTAATGGGGTAGTCATCTCTAATAGAATTTGTATAGATTGTCCGGTGGAACTGTGTAACAGGACATTAGCAGTGGATATGCTTGTACTAGATACTAAAGGGTACGATGTAATCTTAGGCATGACTTGGCTCAGCAAATACCATGCGGTTATTGATTGTCGGAACAAGAAAGTTATTTTCAGAATACCGCTTCAGCCTGAGTTCCAATTTGAAGGAGAACATAAACCTGCTAAGGGAACACACAGATGACTACTGTTGAAATCCAGGAAAAGGGAGTACCAGTTTGGAATGAGTTTCCAGAAGTATTTAAAGAGATCTCAGGACTTCCACTCGATAGAGTAATTGAGTTCTCCATTGATATCATTCCGGCACAGTCCCAATATCTAAAGCCCCATACAAAATGGCACCCACTGAGTTAGAAGTTCTAAAGAGGCAGTTACAGGAATATTCTGACAAGGGATTGATTAGACCGAGTACTTCACCTTGGGGAGCTCCGGTACTATTGGCCAACAAGAAAGATGGTGGTAAGCGGTTGTGTATAGACTACAGAGAATTAAACAAAGTTACCATCAAGAATAAATATCTCTTACCAAGAATTGATGACCTTTTTGATCAACTTCATGGGGCCGGGTGTTTTCAAAATTGGATTTACAATCAGGTTATCACCAACTAAAAGTGAAGAAAGAAGATATCCCGAAGACGGCATTCCGAACTCGCTACGGTCATTATGAATTTCTAGTCATGCCCTTCGGAGTGACTAATGCCCCAGCAGTCTTTATGGATTTGATGAACCCAGTTTTCTCGCCATATTTGGACCAATTTATCGTGGTGTTCATCGACGATATCTTGATATATTCTAAAAATGACAGAGAGCATGCAGAACACTTGAGAATAGTGCTACAGACTCTCCGGCAGGAATAACTTTATGCTAAGCAAAGCAAGTGTGAGTTCTGGTTAGACCATATAGCTTTCTTGGGTCATGTAGTTTCAGAAGAAGGAATTTCAGTTGACCCTAGCAAAATTCAGGCAGTAAAAGATTGGCCAATCCCAAGGACAGTGACATAAATTAAAAGCTTTATTGGATTAGCCGGATATTACAGGAGATTTGTCCAAGATTTTTCCAAAATCGCAGCCCCATTAACAAAGCTCACCAGAAAAGGAGAAAGGTATCAATGGTCAGAGGAATGCACTACAGCATTTGAACGATTAAAAGAAAGACTAATTTCAGCTCCGGTCTTGAAGACTCCCTCAGGAATAGGAGGGATGGTTTATATAGTGATGCATCTGGAAAAGGCTTAGGATGTGTATTAATGCAGCATGGTCATGTCATAGCTTATGTATCTAGGCAATTGAAACCACATGAGAGAAATTACCCAACCCATGACTTAGAACTGGCGGCGGTAATATTTGCGTTGAAGATCTGGAGACACTACCTTCTGGGGGACAAAGTATTGATCTATACTGATCATAAAAGTCTTAAGTATATCTTTACACAGAAAGAATTAAACATGAGGCAAAGGCGGTGGCTTGAATTGATGGTCGACTATGACATAGACTTACGGTACCATCCAGGTAAGGACAATACAGTCCCAGATGCATTAAGCAGGAGACTAGAGAACAAAGTACTATTACAACTTACTCAACAGAAGGAACTGCTTCGGGAAGTCATAAAGTTGGACTTAATGCTAATACAAGGAACTGATGAGTCAGGTCAATAATGACCTTCTGATTCACCAACTCTGATAAATGAAATTAAGGAAGCTCAAAAGGAAGACCCCAGATTATAGAAATTCAGGGCTCAAGTAGAAGCTGGATTAAGAATAGATATCTGTATTCATTCGAATGGTGCACTTTATTTTGGTAACAGAATCTGTGTACCACAAGGGAAGTCCGGCAGAAAGTTTTGGCAAAGGCACACAGTTCGGCTTATTCCATACACCCAGGAGGAAATAAAATGTATCAAGACTTAAAGCAGAAGTTTTGGTGGAATGCCATGAAGAGGGAGATAGCCCAGTATGTGGCAAAATGCTTGGTTTGTCAACAATAAAGGTAGAACATCAGAGAACAGCTGGACTTCTACAACCATTACCGATACCCGAATGGAAGTGGGAACATATCACCATGGATTTTGTTACAGCTCTACCCCGCAGTCCTAAGGGTAACAATGCAGTATGGGTAATCGTTGCGCCTCACAAAAGCAGCTCACTTCCTACCCTTCAGAGTAGGTCAGTCAACAGAAGTTCTTGCAGATAATATATGAAAGAATCGTTCGTCTGCATGGAATTCCAGTTAGCATCGTGTCAGATAGAGACACGAGATTCCGATCACATTTCTGGGAAAGTCTCCAAGAAAATTTGGGAACTCGTCTGAAATTCAGTACCTCATATCATCCCCAGACGGATGGACAATCTGAACGAACTCTCCAAATCCTTGAAGACATGTTACGAGCCTGCATGATAGAAAAGGGTCATGGGAAGACTATATTCATTTGGTAGAATTCTCTTATAATAATAGCTATCATGCCAGTATCAAGATGGCTCCATTTGAAGCATTATATGGCAGAAAATGCAGGTCGCCAATATGTTGGGATGAAGTCGGTGAAACAAGACTTATGGGACCAGATATTCTAGTTCATACACAGATAAGTCAGAGAGATCATCTTCGGGCAGCACAGAGCCGACAGAAGAGTTGGGTAGACACTAATAGAAGACCGTTGGAATTCAGAGCAGGCATCATGTATTTTTAAGGATATCACCAATCAAAGGGATAATCCGATTCGGTGCTCGCGAAAACTTAGTCCGAGATACATCGGCCCATTTGAAATTTTGGATCGTGTGGGAGGTGTGGCTTACCGATTGGCATTGCCACCATCTTTAGAAGGAGTACATAATGTATTCCATATATCACAGTTGAGGAAGTATGTCAAGGATGAAAGTCACATTCTGGATCACTCAGAATTAGAACTACAACCAGATTTATCCTACAAGGAGCAGCCGATGGCCATTCTGGACAGAAGTGTCAAAACATTGAAAAATCGGGCAATACCATTGGTATTGGTTTCTTGGAATATACATGCCCCAGGAGAAGCTACGTGGGAACGAGAGGATATTATTCGTGAACGTTACCCCCAACTCTTTACATCTTAGTTGTAAAATTCCTTACCCCTATTCTTTTCTGCCTTCACATCCCCATTATCAAAATTTCGAGGACGAAATTTTTGATAAGGTGGATGGATTGTAACACCCCATCCTCAGGATACGTTCGCGTCGCAAGAATGGTAGACGCGGGATAGCAGACGCGGGATAGCAGACGCGGGGTTCGCGTCGCAAAGGTACAAAAACGCAAGGCTCGTGACCTGCATTTAAATCAGGTCATGAGGAGAACGCGGACGAGAGTATAACTCCGCGTCATGTCAATATAAATAGAACACAGACGCGAGCTTTAGCTTTGCGTCGCAACGATACAATAACGCGAAGGCCGCGTTAAGGAAAAGCCTAGACGCAGGAGGTAACTCCGAGTCTAACAGTACAAGCCACACCGCACGACATAAAATACAATAATAAAATGCGTTTACAAGAAATCAGGCTGAGTTTCAAGGGGTTAGTCGACTTATGATGGGGTCAAGTCGACTAATGGTGTAAAGCAGTGAGCAGAAACAGTTTTAAGAGTTGTGATCTATTTGATATGCATATACAAGTTAACCAAGTCTTTGGCGAGGAAAAGCACTCGCACCACCAGCAGGAGATCAAGAGGGAAAAGCGAGATCACTCGCCTAAGGTGATCCTTGCTGCGTCCAACGAAGGGAGGTTCGGTCCCAATCCAAAAGGAGGGTACCGGCCCTAAGTCTTGCCGCCGAGAAGAAACGCGGCCCCAATCCAAAGGAGTGGCCAGTTCTCACAAAGTGATGGAGAGAGGTTGAAGGTGGTATACTTGGTGGTGGTTAAAGTGGTGTATATGGAGGTGGAGATGGTAGATAAGGAAGCAAGAGGAGGAGGCTCTCTTGGTGGCTTCTCTGTTGGAGGCTGCAGGAAGCAAAGAAGAAGAAGAGAAGTAAAAATGAAGAGAGAGAGAGAAGGAGAAGGGGTATTTATAGGATTTGGATTGAGAAGGTGATGCAAATAAATAAAGGAGAGGGGGTTTTTGCAAAATTGCGGGGTTAGGTGACTCTCTTGGCCACTTGGCCGTTATGATGATGAGAAAGGGTTGGAATATCAAGGAGGAGACATTTTGGAAGAAAGCATTTAATGAAGAGAGAGAAAGGATGATAAAATAATGTTGCACACCATATAAAACAAAGGCAACAAAAGAGGGGAATCATGCGTTTCTTCCTCTCAAACGCAGAATGTCTAAAGGCACTTTTAGAAATTCCAAACCGTTTGTAAATTAAAATTCCGGGAATCGGTTAACGAAACTGGCCGACACCGATTTTGAAGATTTTCAACTTAATTGAGAAATTTCCAGAAAATCATAGAAAATCTAGAATATTGGAAAATGATGTTTAAAACTAAAATCAGTCAAATCTGAATACCAGAAAGACCAAATTGAGTAATACACTAGGATCGGGTCCCCGGTTCAGAGAAGGGCAGACTCTGAGTTCACGAATCCGGATCCAAGACAAAACGATCATATAAATAATTCATAATACAAAATAAATACAGGAAGTAAATCAAAAGGTACGACCGAAAAATCTGAATACGCAACTAAGTACGTATTCTGGGAGCGGGGTGTTACAACTGCTTTAAAGACGCGCCTTCTATAGGGGTGCCTCTTTTGGGATGACAACGCGACTGTTACTCTATGAGGTAGACGCAACTTTGGCCGGGTTGAAAAGATGCGATCTTCGGAGGGACGCGTCTTTTTGGAATGAAGACGCGACTTTCCGGACGTAACTCTGGCTAAGTTGAGAAGGTGCGTCCATCGGAGGGACGCGTCTCTTGGGATGAAGACGCGACTGTTGGATGCGAATCCGTGCCATGAGTATGTTGCCACGTGTCCTGTAAAATTAAGGGGACACCTTCTTTTTGGCGTGCGAACTTCACGCTGCACTTATGCGCTGTCCACGCGTCAGACGGTGATTAGGCGTTGAGCCAAGCGCCGCGTATCTTTGCGAATCATCGTGCCTATAAAAGGCAACAGTCCTTCAAGAGTTATCATTAGACTCTCCTTTGTCTTCGTGTGCATCTGTTAGGGTTTTGAGAAAGGAGCTTCCTTTGTTCCACCTGGTACTCCTTTATTGTAACACTCAATCTTATTGTATAAGAGAGCATTTTGTATCACTTTCATATGTTAGATATAAATAAAAGTGACACTTTTTTTTCTCCTTCTATTGTCTTGAACTTTTTTTTTAAGTCAGACGAATAGAAGTAAAGAATCTTTGACTTGTCAAAATTATGATGGTAATCTTAACGAGTCAAATTTTGTAGAGAGAGATCCTATTTTAGGAACTCAACAATGCTGTCAGAGGTGTGATATTAACTTGACAAGGGATAATTTTTGTGGACTGCCACTTTATAAAGGAAAGTGACAGGTGGAACTTGTACCCCCAGGGAAGATGAGCTTTTATCAGAGGTTAGGGATTAACTTGATTAAGATCATCTGAGGAGTTAATGAAAACACTGTTAACGGTGTAATGTTAACCTAACAATGTTTTTAGGTAGACTTGTTGTTCTGTCAATGAGAACAACAAGTGAGACTAGATTCGCGGGGGATCTAGGAAAGTTTTTTACCGTTAGAGGTGTGATATTAACTTAACTGGTTGAATGTAGTCTTGTCAGAAGAGTGATATTAACTTGACAAGAATGTGAGTCAGAGGTGTGATATTAACTTGACTCAAAAGCCTTTCAGTTTTATTTGGGAAAACTGAAAGTATCACTGTCATAGGTGTGAGGTTTAACTTAGCAGCGAGAGTAATGCTAGAGGTGTAATTTTAAACTTGGCATTGGTCATCTCGACTTTGACAAGGAAGTCCGAGGGAAAGTCATGGCCTTAAGTGTATTGTTAAACTTAGCAATGACTTGTTGGCCCAAAAGGTTACACTCTCCATTTGTTTAGAGTTTTGATGATAACAAAACAAATAAGAGCTATTTGGTACTAATAAGTTTGTTCAAGATAAGTTTCAGGTTAGTACCATATTTGGAGGCTATTGCTTAGCTTTTGCAAGAAATTCTAGGTTCATGGAGCATATAAGGCAAATGGCACATCAAGGAAGGAACATAGAAGAGAAGGCTCTAGCTAGGCTTTGCATGGCTCAAGATTTCAAGATTGCTCAAGAGACTTAATTAGATTTGTTTTTAGTTTATAGTTTTGTTAAAGAATAGTGAATAGGTTTGAAGCTCTATCACACACGTTTTTTGCACACATCTCATTTCCAAAATATTTCCTTTATATTTCCTATAATATGTACAAAATATTTTTGCATACAATCTTCTGCCTACAAACTCATTTTTATGTTTTATATATATCTCTATTCAAAACTACTTTGTTTAATTTCAAATTCCCTTCAAAATTCTGTTTCAGTTTTGACTTTTGACCTGAGCCGGTCGACCGACCGGCCGACCGACCTGTGTCAGGTCAAGTCGGTCGACCGTCCCAGTCGACCGAGGTTCTGGCAGCAGGTGCATATCCGTGTGCACGTTTCACGGTCGACCGAGCGGTCGACCGAAACCTGCCTGACTGTAAGTCGTTTGCTCTCTGTATTTTTCGGTCGACGAGAGCCGGCAACGGCTCTTATTTTTTGTACTTCGGTCGACCGACCGGTCGACCGATAGAGCCGTTTGAACAGTAACGGCTAGTTTTCTGAGCTGTTTTAATTTTTGTCTTTTTCTTTCTAAAAAGGGTTTAAATGATATTTACTGATCCTAATACTTGCTAATTAGCCTTAAGTGAATTTTATCTTTAAACCCTAGCCCTCTACTATAAATAGGGGTGTTTAGGGAGAGGTTGATCACAAGAAAAATTTGCAAAAGTTTCAAAAGCTTAAGGCATTCAAAAGAGCTTTGTTTCTTGGTTTTTGTGCTGAATATCTCTCTCATTTTCTGAAGTGTTTTTCAAAACTCTCTGATTTTCTTTCTCTTTTCACTTACACTCAAGAGCTTCAATCCTCTCATCATTCTACAAGGATTTTTGTAAGGGAATAGACATTTTCAAAAGAGAGTTTGTGGTCTTTTGATCACCAAGAGAGAACTTGTACTTGAGATTGTGGAGTTGGGTACTCCGGTGTATTTGTAACATCTTTGTGAAGTTATAGTGGTTAGAAATCCTTCTGGGGAAGGCGGGGACGTAGAGCTGGGTGCTCGAACCTCGGAAAAATTCTCGGTGTTTGCGTTTGGTTTACTTGCTCTTGCTTCTTACTTTACTTTCATTGCTCTTATTACTTGCTCTCTATTTTTATTGCAATATTCACTTGTGTTCATTCATCTTGTCAATCAAAGTCCCATACAACAAGATTGCATTGTGCACCTCCAACTCATATCCAGAGGAATCACGAGGAAGGAGTTCAGAGCCCTTCACGGGAATCCGGCTTCTAGTCTTGTTTTGGGAGATTGTTGCATCATATTTTTTATTTGTGCATTGATTAGCATTATCACCTATTCACCCCCCTAGGTGATTTTCAATTGGTATCAGAGCTTGGACTCTAGGTTTGGCTTAACATCCTTAGAGAGATCCTTAAAATTTGCTAATCAACATTTGCATTCATCCATTCATTCACTAGTAAACATGGCCGATAACATCAAAACCCCTCCTAAATTTGATGGACTTAATTTTTCTATTTGGAAGGTTAGGATGACTATTTTCCTACAATCTTTAGGAAGCTTAGTAGCTAAATCCTTGACCAAACCCTATGTTGTACCCGATAGTGAGAAAGCACATGGACCGAATTTACCTTTAGAGAATATGAGGCTAAATCCAAGGTCCAAAATTCCCTTCTAACCGCCTTGAATGAGGATGACCTACACGGGTAATTCATTGCCAATCCGCCTATGAGATTTGGCAACACTTGTTGGTCACACACGAGGGGACATCACAAGTCAAGAGAGCTAAGATAGATCTCTTGAGGTCCCAATATGAATCCTTTAAAATGATTGATGATGAATCCATTGATTGCATGATTACAAGGTTTACTAAAATCACAAATGCTCTTTCTTCTTTAGGTGATGATATTTCCAATGACCAAAAGGTGCGGAAAGTGATTCGGGCTCTTCCTTCATCATGGGAAATAAAGGCCACCACCTTAAAAGAATTGAACGACAAGGATGAAATGGATCTCATAAGTCTCATTGGCAACTTGAAGACTCATGAGATAGAAAAGAAGGCAAGAGAAGATGTCGCTCCTCAAAAGAAGAAATCTATTGCTTTCAAGTCTTCATCCACTCTTGATGACGATGAAGAAGATGAAGAAGAAGATGAGGAGCTCTCCCTTCTTGTGCGAAATGTGAAGAGAATGTACCGGAAGAACAAGCTCAACTTTAGAAGGAAGTTTGAAGGAAAAGAGGAGAGAAGAATCATTTGCTACATTTACCGAAAGCCCGGACACATCATGGCGGATTGCCCAGATTTCAAGAAGAAGATGACTTCCTCCTTCAAGCCAAAGAAGCCGGTGGAAAAGAAAGCCTACAAAGCCACATGGGATTCGGAAAGCCAATCCGAAGACGAGGTGGACACGGCGAACATGTGTTTCATGGCAAACACACCAAAGGTAACCCCATAACCTCTTGACGAAGATGATGAATTAAGCAAAGAAGTTATTGTACATGCTTTTGTTGAACTCTCGGAAACCTATGATAATAAAAAGATTGAATGTTCTAAATTGGAAAAGGAAGTTGCTTTTCTTAAAATCAACTTGCTATTGTTTCTAGAGAAAAAGATGAAATTTCTTCCAATCTCATTTCTACTCAAAATGAATTTAGTGCTTACAGAGTTGCTTGTAAAGCAAAATTTCCTAAGATTGATGAAAAAGAAATTTCTTCTTTAAAAACTAGAATTGTTGATTTTGAAAAGGTTTTTGAAGGATTGTGCTTTTAACACTAAGAAACTTGAAGAAATGTTTTCTAAAAAGTACACTTCTCATGCTAAAGATTCTCATGTTAAGATTTCTCATGCTCACACTTCACACAACACTCATGCTAAATCCACACATGCTCACAAGTCTCACACTCACTATGCTTTTAAATATGGTAGAGTGTATAGATGTACTTATTGTGGTAAGAATGGACATTTGGCTAAGTTTTGTTATGACCAAGTAAATAAATTAAATAATCTTGTTTGGGTTCATGGCACTAACTCTTTAGGACCCAAGAAAATGTGGGTACCAAAATTAAGTCCTAAATTATTTGATGTAGGTACACACCAAGGCTCCAAGACGTAAGGAGCGGTGATACCTTGATAGTGGTTGTTCAAGACACATGACATGAGACATCAATAACTTTACAACCCTATCAAGGTACATGGAAGGTGGCACCGTCACCTTCGGGGATGACTCCAAGGGAACTGTCATCGGTATAGGTAACATTCAAATTGGTGCATCTCCTATTATAGAAAATGTAGCTCTTGTTGATGGTTTGAAGCATAACTTGCTTAGTATTAGTCAACTTTGTGACCGTGGACTTAAAGTTGTTTTTTGATGATTCTTCTTGCAAGATTTTTGATGTTAAATCCAATGATTGTATTCTCACCGGTTTTCGTGACAATAATGTTTATATCATTGACATGCTTAATTTAGATTGTTCTACTAAATGCTTGAATGCTTTTGATGAAAATTCTTGGCTTTGGCATAGAAGATTAGGACATGCATCTTTTGACCATCTTTCTAGGATTAATTCTAAGGAATTGGTGAAGGGTATATCTTGCTTGAAGTTTGAGAAAGACCGCATTTGTGGTGCGTGCCAACTTGGAAAACAAACCAAGTCTTCCTTCAAACCAATCAAGGATATCATGTCAATTAGGCCATTAGAATTAATTCATATGGATCTTTTTGGACCAACTAAAACTAAGAGTTTAAATGGTAGTAGATTCGCATTTGTTTTAGTTGATGACTTTTCCCGTTTCACTTGGGTTTTCTTTTTGGAACACAAAGATCAAACTTTTCTCATTTCAAAGTTTTTCGAAAAAGGATTGAAAAAGAAAAAGGTTTTTCGATTTTGAAAATAAGGAGTGATAGAGGTGGTGAGTTTGTTAACCAACTCTTCATGACTTATTGTGATGAAAAGGGAATCAAGCATGAAATGTCATGTCCTAGAACTCCACAACAAAATGGAGTTGTAGAAAGAAAGAATAGAACACTTCAAGAGATGGCTAGGACCATGATAAGTGAATATGACCTCACTCAATATTTAAGGGCCGAGGCCGTAAACACCGCATGCTATATTTCAAATCGTATTTATTTGTGTAAGAATTCTTCCAAAACATCTTTTGAAATGTATCATTCTAGAAAACCAAATGTTGCATATTTTAAAGTTTTTGGATGCAAGTGCTTTGTTTTGAATACTAAGATAACTTGGGTAAATTTGATGCTA
Organism: Agave tequilana; assembly: GCA_038442645.1. NCBI lineage: Eukaryota > Viridiplantae > Streptophyta > Magnoliopsida > Asparagales > Asparagaceae > Agave > Agave tequilana. The sequence continues at coordinate 160,401 of JAVJIF010029660.1, read as the reverse complement.
AGGCTTATGAAGCAATCTTTGTTGGATATTCTACTACTAGCAAAACTTATAGAGTATTCAATAGATCTTCACTTACCATTGAAGAATCCATGCATGTTAAATTTGAAGAATCTAATGTGGTTGTTGAGAATGTTGTAGAGATTGACCCATTAGGTGAAGACATGGAGAGACTATCCTTGAAGGACTCACCCGCTCAAGAAGAAAAGCAAGAATCAATTGGTGATGTTCAAGAGGACAAAGAGGAAAGCTCTCAACCGCTTCCTAAAGATTGGAGATACGCTACAAATCACCCCAAGGAACTAATCTTAGGTGATGTCTCTAAAGGGGTAACAACTCGCTCCAAGCTCCATGACTTATGTGGTAACTTTGCTTTCATTTCTCATTTTGAACCCAAAAGCATCCTCGAAGCTGAGGTGAACTCATATTGGTTGCTAGCCATGCAAGAGGAACTCAATCAATTTGAGCGCAACCAAGTTTGGCACCTTGTTCCTAGACCCCACGATAGACCAATAATTGGTACTAAGTGGATCTTTAGAAACAAGATGGATGAGTCCGGTAATGTCATTAGGAATAAAGCTAGGTTAGTGGCCCAAGGTTACACTCAAGTTGAGGGAATTGACTTTGAGGAGACCTTTGTACCCGTAGCACGGCTTGAAGCCATACGGATGACACTAGCTTTTGCATCTTTTAAAAATTTTAAACTTTTCCAAATGGATGTGAAAAGTGCATTTTTGAATGGTTTTATAAATGAAGATGTTTATGTTGAACAACCTCCCGGTTTTGTTGATCATGTTCATCCTAGTTTTGTTTTAAAACTTGATAAAGCTTTGTATGAATTGAAACAAGCTCCAAGAGCTTGGTATGAAAGGCTTTCTAGTTTTCTCATTTCAAATGATTTTGTTAAAGGCAAAGTAGACACAACTCTTTTTACTAAGCATGTTGATAATGACATTTTAATTGTGCAAATTTATGTTGATGATATAATTTTTGGATCTTCTAATGAGTTTTTATGCAAGGAGTTTGAAAAGGTTATGCAATGTGAGTTTGAAATGTCTTCCATGGGTGAATTGAATTTCTTTCTTGGACTCCAAATCAAGCAATTGCAAGATGGGAATTTCATATGTCAAGCCAAGTACGCAAAGGAACTCGTAAAGAAGTTTGGACTTGAAGACTCTAAAGTTTGCAACACTCCCATGGCAACTACAACCAAGCTTGATAAGGATGACCAAGGTAAAAATATTGATATTAAATTGTATAGAAGCATGATAGGTAGTCTTTTGTATTTGACGGCAAGTAGGCCGGACATAATGTTTAGTGTGTGTCTTTGTGCTAGATTTCAATCGTGTCCCAAAGAGTCCCATCTTATTGCGGTAAAACGCATTATTCGTTATATTAAGGGCACAATTGGAATGGGTCTTTGGTATCCGAAAATCAGAGATTTCTCAATGACGAGTTTATTCGGATGCTGACTATGTGGGTTGTAGAGTAGATAGAAAGAGTACTAGTGGGACATGTCAATTTCTTGGTAATTGTCTTGTTTCATGGTCCTCTAGGAAACAAATTCCGTAGCTCTCTCAACCGCCGAGGCGGAGTATGTTGCTGCGGGGGCTTGTTGTGCACAAGTCCTTTGGATGAACATACTCTCCTTGATTATGATTTGCATTATAACCATATAAAAATATTTTGTGATAATACTAGTACTATACATATGACTAAGAATGCAAATCAACATAGTAAGACCAAGCACATTGAGATTAGATATCACTTTCTTAGAGATCATTTTGAGAAAGGAGATATAGATATTGATTATATTTCTACGGATTTGCAACTTGCCGATATTTTCACTAAACCACTTGATTTTGCTAGATTTTCTTTTATTTGTGGTGAACTTAATGTTTGTGTTATTGAATAAAATGTTTTCTTATCCCTTTTTGATGTATGACAAAAAGGGGGAGAATGAGTTTATATGGAGAATAAGTTTATATGGTTTTGGTTCCATATGAGTTTATATGCTTTTTGGTTTTTGCAAAGTGTTTTTATGATTTCTTGTATTTGAGTTTAAGTGTCTTGCAAGTGTTTTATGTGTTTTATGTCTTATGGTTTTTAGTCTCATGGTTTTTGCTTGCAATTCACCTCTCTTTTATTTGTTTTGTATAGCATAATTTGAGGGGGAGCTTTCACCTCCCCTATATTATTTATGATAGCATATTTGTTTTGTCATCATCAAAAAGGGGGAGATTGTTGGCCCAAAAGGTTACACTCTCCATTTGTTTAGAGTTTTGATGATAACAAAACAAATAAGAGCTATTTGGTACTAATAAGTTTGTTCAAGATAAGTTTCAGGTTAGAACCATATTTGGAGGCTATTGCTTAGCTTTTGCAAGAAATTCTAGGTTCATGGAGCATATAGGCAAATGGCACATCAAGGAAGGAACATAGAAGAGAAGGCTCTAGTTAGGCTTTACATGGCTCAAGATTTCAAGATTGCTCAAGAAACTTAATTAGATTTATTTTTAGTTTATAGTTTTGTTAAAGAATAGTGAATAGGTTTGAAGCTCTATCACACACGTTTTTGCACACATCTCATTTCCAAAAATATTTCCTATATATTTCCTATAATATGTACAAAATATTTTTGTATACAATCTTCTGCCTACAAACTAATTTTTATGTTTTATATATAACTCTACTCAAAACTACTTTGTTTAATTTCAAATTCCCTTCAAAATTCTCTGTTTCAGTTTTGACTTTTGACCTGAGCCGGTCGACCGACCGGCCGACCGACCTGTGTCAGGTCAAGTCGGTCGACCGTCCCAGTCGACCGAGGTTCTGGCAGCAGGTGCGTATCCGTGTGCACGTTTCACGGTCGACCGAGCGGTCGACCGAAACCTGCCTGACTGTAAGTCGTTTGCTCTCTGTATTTTTCGGTCGACTGAGAGCCGGCAACGGCTCTTATTTTTTGTACTTCGTCGACCGACCGGTCGACCGATAGAGCCGTTTGAACAGTAACGGCTAGTTTTCTGAGCTGTTTTAATTTTTGTCTTTTTCTTTCTAAAAAGGGTTTAAATGATATTTACTGATCCTAATACTTCCTAATTAGCCTTAAGTGAGTTTTATCTTTAAACCCTAACCCTCTACTATAAATAGGGATGTTTAGGGAGAGGTTGATCACAAGAAAATTTTGCAAAAGTTTCAAAAGTTTAAGGCATTCAAAAGAGCTTTGTTTCTTGGTTTTTTGTGCTGAATATCTCTTTCATTTTCTGAAGTGTTTTTCAAAACTCTCTGATTTCCTTTCTCTTTTCACTTACACTCAAGAGCTTCAATCCTCTCATTATTCTACAAGGATTTTTGTAAGGGAAGAGACATTTTCAAAAGAGAGTTTGTGGTCTTTTGATCACCAAGAGAGAACTTGTACTTGAGATTGTGGATTTGGGTACTCCGGTGTATTTGTAACATCTTTGTGAAGTTATAGTGGTTAGAATTCCTTCTGGGGAAGGCGGGGGCGTAGAGCTGGGTGCTTGAACCTCGGAAAATTCTCAGTGTTTCCGTTTGGTTTACTTGCTCTTGCTTTTTGCTTTACTTTCATTGCTCTTATTACTTGCTCTCTATTTTCATTGCAATATTCACTTGTGTTCATTCATCTTCTCAATCAAAGTCCCATACAACAAGATTGCATTGTGCACCTCCAACTCATATCTAGAGGAATCACGAGGAAGGAGTTCAGAGCCCTTCACGGGGAATCCGGCTTCTAGTCTTGTTTTGAGAGATTGTTGCATCATATTGTTTATTTATGCATTGATTAGCATTATCACCTATTCACCCCCCCTCTAGGTGATTTTCATGACTTAGACGCTAGAGGTGTAGTATTAAACTTAGCATCGTTCATTTCAGCTTCGATATAGAAGTCTGAGGGAAAAATGGCTGTCAGAGGTTTAATTTTGAACTTGGCAGCGACATGATCACTGTTTAGAAGTATGATGTTAACTTAACAGTAATTTGTCAGAGGTGTGATATTAACTTGACAAAGATTGGTTTGCGATACGAGCAATTTGAGGACCTGCCATTCTATTGTTGAGAATTGACAAGTGAAGTTTGAAAATGTCAGAGGTGTAGTTTTAACTTGACAGTAATGGACTTGCGATATGAGCAATTTTGAAGACTTGTCATTCTATTGATGAGAATTGACAAGTGAAGTTTGAAAATGTCAGAGGTGTAGTTTTAACTTGACAGTAATGGACTTGCGATATGAGCAATTTTGAAGACTTGTCATTCTATTGATGAGAATTGACAAGTGAAGTTTGAAGTGCCAGAGGTATAGTGTTAACTTGGCAAATTTGAAGGCTTACTACTCCATATAGAGTTGACAAATAAGGTTTATACTCAATAGGGAGTATTGAAAATTTTCATTACCAGAGGTATAGTGTTAACCTAGCAATGATTATATTTTGTAGACCTACCATTCTGTGTATGAGAATTGGTAAGGGATTTTGGAGGAGAGGGTGGAACTACATCCACTTAGGATTTTTAGCAAACCTTCAGCTATCAATGGATTTGAGGTGCCTTTACCAACTACCGTTTGAGTTGGGCTAGCCATGTTATTCCCCTCAGCATGGTAAGTTGTCGAAGACTTATGTTGGGCTTAGAAGCCAACATTTTCCTCTGTCCTTAGCCGTCGGAGGCGTCGGATGTTAATGAAGGTAGGAATATTAGAACCCAAGTTTCTTTCTCAATATTTACATCATGCATCATGGTGCAGTCAGTGCCTGATTAGCTTGTGGTCTAGCAAAGGAAAAAAAAAACTTTTCTTGGATCTGGAGTTTTGATCAGAGGTGTACTTTTAACTTGATCAGAGAAGGAGTACTATTAAGGATGGTACTTCTTCAGGAGCCTGCCATTGATCGGCATCATGAGTGTATCGCCATTTGCAGTTATGAGGCGATATGATCCATTTGAGTAGACTGACTCTACTACAAATGGTCCCTCCCATTTGGGCTGGAATTTTCCTTTTGTCTTATGTGTCATCACCATAGGTCTTCTGACGGCTAAGACAAGTTCGCCTTTCTTGAAGTTCGCACTTTAACTTTCTTGTTGAAGGCTCTGGTAATCCGAGCTTGGTAGAGCTCGATTTGTTGTTGGGCCTGCAGACGTTTATTATCTAAGGCCTCCAATTCTTGGAGTCGCTGTCGATGCTTCTCCTAATTTGTCATCTCCGCTGTCAAGGCGACGCGTAGAGACGGAATTTGGATTTCCAGTGGAAGCACGGCTTCACACCCGTATACCAAAGAAAATGGCGTAGCTTTAGTCGGGGTTCGAACAGTTGTGCGATAGGCCCATAAGCATTCACCTAACTTATCGTCCCAGTCACGTTGACTTTTCGAGACGAATTTCTTGAGAAGTTTGCCGATGGTTTTGTTAAAAGCTTCTGCGAGACCATTATCGGCGGGATAGTATGCCGTTGAGGACACACTCTGGATTCTGAACTTAGCGCAGAACCTTTGGAAAGCCTGACTGACGAACTGGGGTCCATTGTCATGGACAATTCGCCGAGGTACCCCAAAATGGTAAATGACGTGATGTTTCACGAACTTGATCACATCATATGATTTTACCTCTTTCAAAGGAACGGCTTCAGCCCATTTGGAGAAGTAATCGGTTATGGCTAAGATAAACTGATGTTCTTTTGATGATGGTGGACTATAGTGCCAACCACATCTATCCCCCACATTTCAAATGGCCAGGTAGAGGTCGTAGAGTAAAGGTACCCTGGGGCTTGATGGATGAAATCGCCATGTACTTGACAGGCGTGACAGCTTTTGGCATAAGTGACGGCATTAGCAATTATCTTGGGCCAGTAATATCCAACCTTTGGAGTCGATATGCCAGTTTTGGGCCAGGTTGATGGCTCCGCACATACCGTCATGGGCTTCTTTCAATACCTCCTGTGCCTCTTTTGGTGAAAGGCAGCGGAGCAAGATCCCGTCATGCGATCGACGATACAATGTTCGCGTAATCGCATTATAGTAGAATTTGGGGGCTTTCCTTCGAGTGGCAGCCGCTTCTTTGGTGTCCTCAGGCAAGATGCCATATAAGACATAATCAATATAAGGGAATCGCCAGTCTCTAGACTCTGGACCGATTGACAACTCGAGCACTTCCTTGTCTTGACGATCTCCTGTTGGCTCCGGGTAGTCCTCAGGAGCAATTCTCAGACAATACAGGTCGTGGCTGTGGACAAATATCTTCTCCACTGCTCCGGCTGGAAGGGCTAAGGAGGCAGCGAGGGACGCTAGTGCGTCTGCATGCGCATTTTGCTTGCGTGGTACATGGTCAATGTAAAAGTTGGTGAACCTCTTGGCCATGTAGACAGTTGCGTTGTAATAGGGTACTAGATCTTCATGTCTGACTTCGTACTCCCCGCGAACTTGGCTGACGATGAGCTTAGAGTCACCATATGCCTCGAGTTTTTAACGTCAATCTCATCGGCGAGTTGCATTCCAATCAAGAGGGCATTGTACTCCGCTACATTGTTGAAACAAGGCTCGGTTAATGAGACAGCTTGAGGAATCACATAGTTCTGTGGGAGACGAGTACAACTCCTACCCCTGCTACCATATGTCCTTTTGGGCTTGTTCTCGATGCACCGTCAAAGAAAAGTTGCCACACTTGCCTTTCGAAGGATGTCTGAGTCTGGAAGGCTTCAGCGACCTCGTCTGGGAGATCCTCGTAAAGTTTGGCTGCCCTCGGATCTAGATGCTCAGCCAAGAAGTCCGCCACCCGCTTGTCCTTTAATGGCCTTTTGTGGTAAAAGTGCATTTCATATTGGGATAGCAATATGGCCCATTTTGCCAATCGGCCATTTAACAATGAAGGCTTTGTCATAAGTAACCTCAGGGGGTTGACTTTTGATATGACGTTTATAGTTTGGCCTACCAAATAGTGTCGCATTTTCTGAATAGCAAACACCAATGCCAAACATTCCTTCTCGATCGGGTTGTACCGATGCTCGGCTCCGATCATCGTTCTACTCAAATAGTAGATTGCTTGCTCTCGTCCTTGATCAACATTCTGAGCTAGTAGAGCTCCTAAAGAATGATCCATCGCCCGACGTATATCAGGAAAGGTTTTCCAGACACCGAGCTGCAAGGACTGGTGGTCGTGTGAGGTATTGTTTAATTTCCTCAAATGATTGCTGGTAAGCGCTGTCCCAAATGAACGAAACACTTTTCTTCATTAATTTGGAAAGGGTTGGCATCTTCCGGAAAGATTTGAGATAAACCTTCGGATGTGCGCCAATCGTCCTTGCATTCCCCTGAGCTCCTTGAGGTTTCTCGGAGGTTGCATCTCCTGGATAGCGCGAACCTTTTCTGGGTCCAAATGAATCCCCGTAGAGTCACTACAAACCCTAGGAATTTTCCACTGGCCACCCCCAGGAAGGACTTGGTGGGTTCATCTTCAATTGATGGGCCCGCATGATGTCGAAGACAACCTTTAGATCAGTTATATGATCACCTTTAGCGCGGCTTTTTACTGTGATGTCGTCAACATAGCATTCCACCGTTTTGCGCATGTGTTTGTGGAAAATGGCATTCATGGCCCTTTGATATGTTGCCCCTGCATTCTTCAGTCCGAAGGGCATGACGGTGTAGCAGTATACCCCCAGTGGTGTCCTGAAAGAGGTATGCTTTTCATCATCAGGATACATTTTGATTTGATTATATCCTGAAAATCCATCCATGAAGGACATTCGCTCGAATCCACATGTGTTGTCAATCATGACATCTGTGATTGGCAGTGGGAATTCATCCTTGGGACAGGCCTCGTTTAGATCACGAAAATTAATGCAGATTCGGATCTTTTCGTTCTTTTTAGCAACGGGGAAGATGTTGGCTACCCAATCAGGATGTTGTTCTCCCTAATGAAGCCAGAGTCTATAAGCTTTCTGACTTCTGATTGAATTGCCTCCATTATTTCTGGATGGAACCGTCGCTGTTGTTGTTTGACAGGCTTTACGTCCGTATTAATGTTGAGGCGATGCATAGCAACTTAAGGATCAAGTCCAGGCATGTCCTCGTAATTCCAGGCAAAGACATCTATATATTCTTGCACAAGAGATATTAGATCCTTTTTCTCCAAAGGTGACAGACCTTCACTTATAAAGATGGGCTTAGGATTAGCCTCATCTCCTAGATTGATCTGAACAACCTTATCTTCTGTGGGTGGCTCGCGCTGTTCAAAGCGGGTATCCCAAAGATTGTTTAAGTGTTGGATCCAAGGATCTGTATCGGATTGGATTACCTCTTCATCTTTGTCTTCCAGGTGGCTTGTTGAATCCATATTCACTGAAAGTTCTCTGAAGATGTTACCGACACTAACATCTGACTCCCACGATGACGTGTCCGATGAGTAATCATGGCATAATGACTCTTCAGACTCAGAAGCCGATGGGATCGGAGTTGATACATAGCCCAACCCCCTGCGAGTCTGATGATAATAATCAGGGGTTTTCCCTTTTGGCACAAGAGATCGGAGTAGTATTCTCCTTCCTTTGCCGAAATTTAACCCTGGACCATTCGTCAGATCATACCCCATGCTTTCCATCATTCTGAGTGCCTTTGGCTCATAATGACCGAACTGAGGGGATTCCTCCTCGCCTTCTGATTCTTCACAGGTCATTGGTTCGGATTCAACTCGTCCGAAAAGAATTGGTCTTTGGCCTTTCCGTCTCGCTGGAACCATGAATATGGATGTTTGCGCATTACCAGCATCTCGGTATGTTTCGAAGGACGATTTCATTGGTACATGCAATGATGTCAAAGCATCTATTGCCGACTAGAGATCATCATCCACCTCGGTACTAGTGTCCGACGACACTGAATCAGAAGCGAATACAGAGAAATACGCGCCAAATCTAATTCTTCATTAATATACCATCCGCCTGAAATCACCTAGAGGGGGGGTGAATAGGTGATGGCTATATGAATTATGGCAATAATGTGGAATTTAAATTTAACACACAAATAGCACAAATATAGACTTGCAATAAATAGAACAATAAATGTGCAAGAATTAAAAGGAGTAGAGTTGAGAGAAAATTCGAGCAAACGCAAACGCAAGGATGTGTTTCCGAGGTTCGAGCCACGCTCTACGTCCCCGCCTTCACACTTGAAGGATTTGCACTACTATCGTTGATCCCACCGGATCGCCAATATAAGGACACACTTGTCCCTGCACTTGTGATGCCGCAACACCACCCGAAGCTCACTAGCTCCCTTGAGGCCGATGCCTCTACAACTTCACTTATAAGAAAGGTGATCACACTTGATCAAAATAGCTCACTTGCACAATCCTAGAACCAATGATATAGATGTAGAGCTTGGGATTGTGGTGTGCAAAAACTAGAGAGTAGGTAGAGGAATAGGCTACAAGTTGGGTGTTGGGAATTTAGGCTTTGAAAAATCTTTTGTAAAAGAAAGGAATTGGAATTCTTTGTAAAGCTCTTGTGAAAATCTTTTGCAATTTTTTCAATAGTTATCTTATCAATATGAGGTGACCCTCTATTTATAGGGGTCAAAACAGCCTCACAAAATCGTTGGTATCAAAACCCAAAAGAGAATCAGCCAGAAAAAATAGTTGTTAGAACTGTCAGAAAAACTGACAGTAGTCGGTCGACCGGGTCGGTCGACCGCCAACGGTCAAAAATCCGACCGTTGGGGCTCGGCGGTCGACTGGGTCGGTCGATCGAAAAATCCTATGAACGCAAATGTGCCTCGGTCGACCGGGGTGGTCGACTGATATACACATGCACAGTTTGTGCACATCGGTCGACCGGGCCGGTCGACCAGTTACTGTAAGTTCTGAAAAATCAGAACTTCCAGAACCAGAAATTGGGTTTTTGGTTTTAGGTCTTGGGTTAAATTTTTGGAACTTGTAAAACATAGAGTATGAGCATATGTCATACATCTATCATGTTAAAATAGTTTGATAAAAATCCTTTTGATAAAAACTTGTTTTTCCATAATAATGTTTTTCCAAAACTATTGTTTTTCTAAAAAGTTTATTTCCAAACATGTTCACTTTAAATCTAAGTTAGAAATGGAATTGAAAATCTTTTGAAGCCATGAACCTAACTAAAAGGTGTGTGTGTGATAATCCCATAGCTCTACTTCTAATATCTAGCTTTGACAAAATATCTAAAATAAAAAATAAAAATACAAATCTTGTTTTCTTCATAGTCTATGCTAGTTCTTTTTCTTCGTAGTCTTGACTCGTTCTTTTCTTCAATATCTTATTCCGAAGCTTCCTATTGTGCTTTAGCTTGGGAATGCAAATCTTGGGCGAACTCCAAACGTGTGAGTCTTTAAGTGGAGTCGTCAAAACCTGTTCTTGAACCTGAAATCCTTTTAAATAAAATTATTAAATACATAACTAAATATGTTTTGTTATCATCAAAATAACTGGGATAATGGCCTTTGGGCCAACAATCTCCCCCTTTTTGATGATGGCAAAACATATGTAGTTATCACAAAATATTTTGGGTAGAGACTTCAAATGAAGCTCCCCCTCAACACATGCATATATAGGAAAACATATGTAAATGATAAACACCATATTTCCATGCCAACATGATACCAAATACTCATGTCATAGAATAGATGAAGGAAATAAGTTCATACATGACATAGATAAGGGATACACAAAATCAAAAGATACGCATAAAGTAAATAACCATGTCCATGTCCACAACACATACTAAAAATACATGTCCAAGCAAAATAAAAATAAATACTACATGTCCAAACACAAATACTACATGTCAAAATATCTCTCTCAAGATAACTCTCCCCAAATAACTCTCCCCCTTTTTGACATCATCAACAGGGGAGGTCACTCAGCAGCATCATCATCGTCGTCCTCCTCGTCGTCAGCATGCTCAGATGAGCTCTGTGCAGCAGAGCCCTCAGCTATCTTCTTGTCACCACCATCTTCTTCCCCTGAGGAAGAAGCAACCTCCTCTGGATCCATGCCATCTACTCTGGTGCGCGGTGGTGGAACAGAAGAACGAGCTCTGGGAGGGAATGGAGACCGGTGGCTGGGAGTCGACAAGCAATCGGAGTACGGTCAGGAACGAGCATGTCAAATTTTGTGAAAAGAGCCTGAAACTGAACGTCCACGAATCTCATGGACTCAGCAAAATAGGACATGTCGTTTTGGATCTCCGCCCGAAAAGCACATCCTGAATGGAACGAGCATCCATCTCCGCACGAATAGCTGTGTCGCGCTGCTCGACCCAGGCCTGGTGCGCCTCGATCTGAGAGCGGACCTCCGAAGAGAGAAGGGCCTGAAACTCAGGAGGAAAAACAGGAGCTGGAACAGAAAGATCCTGGTGCAGAAGATGAGCCAGGACCAGCAGGAGGAATAGGTGGTTGCACAGGAGCGTGTCTACGCAGCTGGGCTTCCATCATCTTCAGGACAACTCCGTTGATGTTGGTCAAGGGATTAGAGGGACTTTCAGCAGATAGATCAAAATCAAGAGCCTTAAGAAGATGGGTAATTAGCATGCCGTAGGGAAAGCTCCTACCCGCAATACGAATCTGATCTGAAGCCATGTGAGAAGTTATGACTCGAGGAAAGTTTATCTTAATGCCTCGAAGAAGGCAATAGATAATCAATGGTACGGAACCCCTAGCGTGGCTATACTCACCATGTTTGGGGACAATGTTGAAGAAATAATTTTGGTCAGGACTTGGGCTTGGAGAGTGTACCTACTCACAACCTCATTTCTAACCAAGCCGGGTTGTCATTCCCGTGGATTAGAGTGGATGCGGTGAGCGAAGACTCACCCTCCGAAAATTCAAAGTCATGCAGGTCATGGGTATACACATCCGCTCCACCAGTGGAGAGATGCAGAATCCTAGCAAACCGACCGATAGAAATGTCGATATCCCTACCTAAAACTCTAGAGGTGATACGATTACCATCAAATTCGAAATTTGCATAAAATAAGGAACAAGAGATGTGTAAACTTACTCCTTGATGGTCAAGAATTCCACTAAATTGTTTGTCTGCAGGATGTGGGGAATATTCAAGTGTTCGAAATCTTGAATAACAACAAATCTCCCCGAGTTAATGTTCCTCATGGAAAGATGGGAGTACCGATCAGCAGCAAGATCATTTAGGAAGAGCCGAACGGGTCTAGGAGCCTGAGATGAAGTTGAGCAACAGCCTTCCCTTTCTCAGTTCGATTTCGTTTCGGCATGATGAGTAAAAGGTGGATTTTTAGGTATAAACAAGTTAGGGCACGATCTAAATAGCTAAGTAACCTAATGTATTGACAATAGAAGAAGATTACAAAGTTAGAAGTGAAGACCACAAGAAAAATCAAATTTTTACCTTGAGGTGAAGAACTGAAACCTAGACAGAAAAATCCGATTTTCTTCAAATCTGGCGGATGGATCGACTTGAAACTGAAGATCTGGAACTTGAAGAAGGAATTGGAAGTGGGTTTTAAAAAGATTTGAGATCGGTTGAGAGATTGGAGAGAAAAAGAAAATTTTTGGAGAAGGAGGGAGTCGGGTTCGTCGGCTGAGTGAGAGAGAGAGAGAGAAAAAAGTGAAAAGAAATAACAGATATAGGGCAGAATTCGACGATCGGTCGACCGGTCCGGTCGACCGAAACAACCCGAGAGTTCTGAATTTTCAGAACGGTCGACCGGCACGGTCGACCGAATTATCCCGAGAACTCTGCAGACTAGAGCGGTCGACCGGGACATATAGTCGGTCGGCCGTTAACAGAAAAGAAATAAAAAATTTTCTTCTCAGGCAGAGTCGGTCGACCGGGGCTTTAGAGGTCGGTCGACCGGTTTTGCCTGAAATCTGTTAACAGCAACTGGCCCAAAAAAAATTTTAAAGAAATTTGTAGTCAAAATAGGTATGACATATTAAACATATAGGGATACACCAACATCAAAATTCATGCAACATCAAATTCATGCAATCCCTTTTTAATTTTATTTTCATATTTAAACAAAGATTTTAAAGATGTTGAAGCCGAATACCCAGTGACAGGTTCTGAACTTCATCCTCTTGATTCCTCTTGAATGAGTTGAGGTGCGCAATTGCCATCTTTAAGGTGTTTGTTTAAATAGGAAATTTTGCAAATGTTTATTTTTATTTATGAAATAATGTGTATATGTATACAAGTATATAATCACAAATTATAAATTATACATGTGGACATACAATAAACAAGGCATGAACAAAATATATAGAAGTTAACACAAGGCACATATACAATATGATAGAAAAGTAGTTCTATACAAGCATATATCAATAGAGTACAAAAGCAAACTATCAATTCTATACATATGTATACATGACTAAAAATTAAAAATTTTTAAATGGAGATGTTACCAATTGAAGGGCAATCTCCAAATAGGTGCCTCCACGATAGCGATGCAAACACGATATGATCTTTAAGCCTTGTTGCACCTACCATCCGGGCACCGACTCCCCCTAAGTCTTGGAGGAAGTAGATCCACCTATACCTGTATCATTTAAATTCGGTGGCTCTTTTGGTACCCAAATCTTAGTGGGTCCTTTGGGGTTAGATCCGGGGCGAACCCAAACAAATTTATTCTTAACATTGTTCTTAGCATAACAAAACTTTTCTAAATGGCCTTTGCGGCCACAATACGTGCAAATAAAAATTCTACCACTATTGTACATAAAAGCATGGTTATGTGTGTGTGCATGTTTATGTGTAGCATGTTTATGATGAACATGTTTCCCTGGGCTACTCCCTTAGGAAATTTAGATGCAAGCTTGTTAAAATCAAATGCACATTTCTTTAAAGTGTTATCTAAAGAATCAACACGTTTTTGAATTTCAATAAAAACATTTTTATTACTAGAAATCAGGGGGGGTTTTCCTTTATTAGCTACCTTATACTTATCAAAATCATTTTTTCAATTTTTCAAAAGAACTAGATAACTCATTTTTCTCTTTTAAACAAATTTCAAGTTTGTTCTTCAAAGCATCATTTTCCTTTTTCAATTTCTTATTATGAGATTGTGAAATCTCATACCTATGTTGCAATTCTTTAAAAATTGAGCAAGTTCATCCATTGTGAGATCATCATCATCAATAGAAGTTTCTAGACATACCTTAGATGAATCCTCACCTTGTGCCATAAAGCACATGTTGGCAGCGTCGTGCTCCTCTTCGGATTCCGACTCCGAGTCATCCCATGTAGCGGCCAAGGCTTTCTTCTTCTTCCCGTGCTTGGAGGTGGTTGCTTGGAGAGCGGGGCAATCGGCAATTAGGTGACCGATCTTCTTGCAATGGAAGCAAGGATCGGGTTCTTCTCTTTTCTTCTCGTACCTTCCTTGAGGCTTCCCCCTTCGGAAGTTACTTTGCCGTCCTTTCTTGTAAAACATCTTGCCCACCTTCCGGATGAGCATGGCGAAATCCTCATCGCAATCTTCCGATGAGTCGTCTTCCTCAATGGTAGTAGGAGTGGCTTTGAAGGCAATCGTCTTCTTCTTTGGTGCCTCCCTCTCTTCTCTAACTTTCATCTCCATCTCATGCGTCTTGAGATTTCCGATGAAGCCGGATAAGTCCATCTCCTCTTTGTCGTTGAGCTCCTTGAGTATGGTCGCCTTGACTTCCCAAGCTTTGGGAAGAGCTCTAATCACCTTCCTTATCTTTTGATCATTATCAATCTTGTCGCCTAAGGAAGAAAGAGCATTAGTTATTTTTGTAAAACGGTGAGCATATCATCAATGCTCTCATTATCAAACATATAAAAATTCTCATATTGAGAACGTAGCAAGTCAACCTTAGCTCTTTTGACTTGTGACGTTCCCTCATGAGTCACAATAAGAATGTTCCAACCTCAAATGCGGATTTACAATTAATTATGCGTGCAAGGTCATCCTCATTTAATGCTTGGGTCAATGCATATTGTGCCCTAGCATTAGCCTCATAGTCTTTGGAAGTATCCTCGGACCATGTGCTCTTATCGTTGTAGGTTCTATGAAATCTTTGGTTATGGCCCTAGCTACCCTAACACCTAAGGATTTCAAAAATAAGTTCATCTTGACTTTCCAAATGGTAAAGTTCAAGCCATCAAATTTGGGTGGGGATTTCTGAGAAGTCCATGGAAGCCATGAATGCACAAGCAAATTAAATGCAACAAAAATGTCTATAGCCAAATATGGATCTCCCTAAGGTGGTTAGACCTAAGTTGTAGGGTTAGGCTCTGATACCAATTGAAATCACCTAGAGGGGGGGTGAATAGGTGATGGCTATATGAATTATGGCAATAATGCGGAATTTAAATTTAACACACAAATAGCACAAATATAGACTTGCAATAATAGAACAATAAAGGTGCAGAATTAAAAGGAGTAGAGTTGAGAGAAAATTCGAGCAAACGCAAACGCAAGGATGTGTTTTCGAGGTTCGAGCCACGCTCTACGTCCCCGCCTTCACACTTGAAGGATTTGCACTACTATCGTTGATCCACCGGATCGCCAATACAAGACAACTTGTCCTTCACTTGTGATGCCGCAACACCACCCGAAGCTCACTAGCTCCCTTGAGGCCGATGCCTCTACAACTTCACTTAATAAGAAAGGTGATCACACTTGATCAAAATAGCTCACTTGCACAATCCTAGAACCAATGATATAGATGTAGAGCTTGGGATTGTGGTGTGCAAAAACTAGAGAGTAGGTAGAGGAATAGGCTACAAGTTGGGTGTTGGGAATTTAGGCTTTGAAAATCTTTTGTAAAAAAAGGAATTGGAATTCTTTGTAACTCTTGTGAAAATCTTTTGCAATTTTTTCAATAGTTATCTTATCAATATGAGGTGACCCTCTATTTATAGGGGTCAAAAACAGCCTCACAAAATCGTTGGTATCAAACCCAAAAGAGAATCAGCTAGAAAAAATAGCTGTTGGAACTGTCAGAAAAACTGACAGTAGTCGGTCGACCGGGTCGTCGACCGCCAACGGTCAAAAATCCGACCGTTGGGGCTCGGCGGTCGACTGGGTCGATCGACCGAAAAATCCTGTGAACGCAAATGTGCCTCGGTCGACCGGGCGGTCGACTGATATACACATGCACAGTTTGTGCACATCGGTCGACCGGGCCGGTCGACCGGTTACTGTAAGTTCTGAAAAATCAGAACTTCCAGAACCAGAAATTGGGTTTTTGGTTTTAGGTCTTGGGTTAAATTTTTGGAACTTGTAAAAACATAGAGTATGAGCATATGTCATACATCTATCATGTTAAAATAGTTTGATAAAAATCCTTTTGATAAAACATGTTTTTCCATAAAAATGTTTTTCCAAAACTATTGTTTTTTCTAAAAAGTTTATTTCCAAACATGTTCACTTTAAATCTAAGTTAGAAATGGAATTGAAAATCTTTTGAAGCCATGAACCTAACTAAAAGGTGTGTGTGTGATAATCCCATAGCTTTACTTCTAATATCTAGCTTTGACAAATATCTAAAATAAAAAATAAAAATACGAATCTTGTTTTCTTCATAGTCTATGCTAGTTCTTTTTCTTCGTAGTCTTGACTCGTTCTTTTCTTCAATATATTATTCCGAAGCTTCCTATTGTGCTTTAGCTTGGGAATGCAAATCTTGGGCGAACTCCAAACGTGTGAGTCTTTAAGTGGAGTCGTCAAAACATGTTCTTGAACCTGAAATCCTTTTAAATAAAATTATTAAATACATAACTAAATATGTTTTGTTATCATCAAAATAACTGGGATAATGGCCTTTGGGCCAACACCGCCTACATCATCGGTGGTATTATCAACGTCGAGCTTATTAATGCCCGTTATAAGTGGATCTAGTTCCCACATGCACTCTTCTTTTTCCGGCTCGGTGTCAGCTTCATTACCAGAGTCGGGCTCCTCTGGTTGCGGGATTTCTTCTTTTTCCACAGAGTCCTGATACAGGAGAGAATCTATGAAAATAATTCTCAACTCCCTTGAACGGATGCCTTTCGGCAATCAACGTTTGCACTTTTCCACTCCCGTCGATGTATTTCATGACTTGGTGGAGAGTAGAGAGAACGATAGAATTGCGATGAATCCATGGTCGTCCCAACAGCAAATTATAGGAGGTGTCAGCATCTATCACGTAGCATGTCACCTCCGACCTTAGGTCCCCAATCTGGCATTTGAGCTTGACCTTCCCCATTGGACGGGTACTATTGGCATTGAACCCATAAATAGTAGTCTGGGTGGCGCTCAGACGGTGAGTAGGAATCCCGAGATGTTGCATGACCCGGCGAGGCATAATGCTCAATGCGGACCCGGGATCTACCTGAATGCGGTTCACCTTAGATCACCCAATATACCCTGCGAAGTAAAGGGGTCGATCATGTTTCCCTTTGACTTGCATATCATCTACCGTGAAGGTGATGCAGGGAACATTTTGGGAGGTATGGAGGCAATCCTCTACATCTTCCTCCTTTGGTCCGATTGGCACCTGAGTCATGAAAGCCTCAGCATTAGCGAGGGCCTCTTGCAGAGCTTCTCTGGTTGACTTCGATAGCCTGAGGAGCTCATAAAGAGTAATTCGGGCCGGGATATTGGCCAGTTGAGTCAGGACATCGAAGCAGTAAGGCGCTGCGGATCCTTCCGCGATGTCCTTTGAGAGGACTCTGGAGAACCGAAGCTCTTTCTGTTTCTCCACGGGTGATTTCGTGGAAGGCTTGGCTGACTCTGCAGCGGGTTTTGGAGGAGTTGCCGCTATTTCGTCATACTTTTTTAGATATGACTGAGCTGAACGGGTTTCTGCCACAAGTTGGTTGGGTTCTGTGGCAAGAACTATCGTCTCCTCTTCTGAATCAGTCAGCGAGGGAACATCAGTTTCTGCTTCTCGGGAAGAAGCACACACCACATTACAAGACGAAGCTCTAGCTTTGCCTTTGGACTTCCTGCTGGTCACAGTGGTCCATTGCCAGCCATCCACAAGGTCGGGATGAACCCACATGACTTCTCCCCGAGGTGTGAAAATAGGTACTAGGCCCTTCTCTTGCTGTTGGTGAGGGTCTGTGTTGACCATTCTCAGCTCTCCTTTTGGGACAGGGACTACTCCAGAGGGTGTTGGAGGTTGTCTTCCAAACTGGAGGAATGACGTCATATTGGCCGCCACCTTCTTCTGCTCTGGACGGAGTTTTAATACCTCCGCGTCAATCAGAGCCTGAAGGATGTCCTTGAAGACATAACAGCTCTTGGTGGGGTGTCCCAACATCCTGTGATACATACAGTAGTTGGGATTATCGGTTTTACCAACTTCTTCAGGGCGCCTAGCTTCAGGAAGCTTCAGTCTGTTGCTCTTGTTGAGTAATTTGAAGAGCGAGTCGACATGTTCATCCTTGAAGGAATACTGCTTGCTAGCGCGTGGTTGGCTTGAAGAGCCACTTCCCTTAACCGGTTGAGGTTTGACAGGGGATTGGTCTCTGCTGCCAAGTTATCCTTCCTTTTTGTTTGGAGGGATGTGTCTGGCGCACGCCTTATTGACCTCTCAGGTCGGGGTTTGTTTTCCTCTGCCCTGACCCGGGCGACAATTTCTTCAGCCTGTTCACCTTGTTGGATCAGCTGCTTCCAGGTGCGGCTTTCAGCAACTCCTATTTGGCGAGGAGTGAGGTTTGTAGATTATGGCTGCATGTTTCCACCAGGGTGACCTGGGTCATACCGCTTGGACATCAGAGTGCCACGTTCCGAAATCTTTCTACGAAAGACTTAACGGACTCTCCCTTTCGCTGCTTGGTGGCTAAAAGGGTAGGCATGTTGACCTCCGAGTCATCTTCAAAGAAGCGTGTTAGGAAGAGCTTCTCCAAATCACCCCAATTCTTAATGGAGCCTTCTGGGAGCTCCATGAACCATTCAAAGGCGAGCCCTTTTAAGGTGCCGATGAACAAACGTGCCAGGATGGCATCGTTATCTACCACATTCCCTGTTTGAAATTTAAAGTAGTAGATATGTTGGTTCGGTGAACCTTTTCCATCGAATGCTTGGAGGGTCGGAGCCTTGAACTTGGGAGGGTATGGAACAAGGTCCTACTCGGTCGGATATGGTCGGACCACCCCTGCTTCTTGCAAGCCTTTTTGGTTGGTAAGGGCCTCCAAACGTTGCTCCAATTGATTCATTCTTCTAGAATGAATCTTTTCCTGGTCTCGGTCGTCTTTTCCTTGCGACGAGAATTTAGACGAACCAGAGGTAGGTTGCTCTTTCTCTTTTATACGTACGGAAGATGAGCTTTCTCCTTCTTTTCGTTTGCCTTTAGACTTTTTAGAGGAGGTTTTATCGGTTGACTTCCCCTTGTCTTCAAGCAACTGTGCCAGCATCTGCTTGAGGGAATCGATGGATTCTTGTTGAGCATGAATCATCTCTAATTGTTCCCTCTGGACCTGGGCTTGCTGCTCCAAGCGCCTGGCGGTTTCCTTAGGAGTGCTAGTCATGTATATAGATGCCTCTTTTTCTATAGAAGAGTTTTTGAAGCCTGTGACTCTGCAATAGCGGAATGTGAGTCATTCACCTCAATGCCCCGGGCTAGAGCATTGTAGTCAATCGGGGGATTGCCCCGGTCCGGGTGCGAGTGTGTCGGTACACTCCTTCCGGTTCTGTGTCAGACTCATCCTCGGAACTGATCGCAGGTTGTTTTTCCCCTGCTCCTGCTCGCCATGTTTGCAGTGAGCTCAGGATATTCAGTGTCAGAGAAGACCCTCCTCCTGTGGGAACGACTTCTTTTAGTTGATCGGGGAATCAGGGTCAGCTGTCTAAATAGAGATTGCTGGTTTGCACCTGAACTGCAATGGCACTCAGAGAGCATCGTGATAAGCCGTTCGCAGCAACATGATGAAGTGATTCGATTAGCACTTCTTTTCTTCGTCAAATAATCTCTCAGATCCGTGGGAGGAGGATCAAAGAGATTAGCCTCATAATGCCGAGGGCGGGAGGCATCCTTGCTCTGTACAGCTAGGACGCGGGGTTCAGAGATGCGGTTCTCGCGTCGTGGCTTCAGGACGCGCGTCTGGCGTCTCTGCTGAGAAGAGACGCGGCTATCGCATTGCTGATTATTGCGTCGGGGTAGAGACGCATGAGAGATACAGGGCTGCTGGGCCCCACGCCTAGAGGCGTGTGCCTCTTGTACTGACAAGGCGTGCGAGTTTCGCCTTGGCGTCTGGGGAGTGGGGCTTCAGAGGAACCAGTCTGGTGAACCTCGCGTTTGGGCTGCAAAACGCGGATCACGTGCCGGATGTGGTGCGGCAGAGACGCTGGTTTGAACCTTGCGTCCTGCCTCAGTTGGACGATCAGTTGTTCCAACTTGCAGTTGACGTGCACGCCTCCTCTGTCGGCGCTCAGCGTTCCAGTTACGTCGTGGGGGTTGAGAGAAACCAACGATGGCCTGGTGCTGAAAAAGAGGATGGATTGGCTGGACATCAGAGAACTTGACCACGCGGGTCTCCTGAGAGACGTTGGCGCGGGTGTCACGCATGGCGTGATTGGCCACAACATCCCTCACAGCAGCTGCCTCTAAGAGAGGCTCAGAGCGGATTTCGGGGCAAGTCCCCGTAGAGACCCTGCGGTAGGCGTGGGCCTTTGGGCTCTTGGAGCCGGAAGAGAGGAACTCTTCATACTTTGCCTGGTCGAATTCTACGACAAGCGATTCGACCATTTTTCCCTTGTAAAGGACGTCACCTTGCGCCACAACTTGTTCGTCAGTAACGAAAGTAGTCCCCAGCGGAGTTGCCATCTCTTGTTTGGTACGGAGAATGGTTCGCGTAAAGTTTCCTTGAATCAATTGAAAAGTTACAACAAACTTATACTCCGACTACAGGGAGGAAGATGTTGAGTCTTGAATCTTCCCTTTGTTTAGTGCTGGGTTCTTCAGGTGGCGGTGGAAAGTGAATCTTATTTTTCGTTGACCGGGAACGTCAAAAACTTTTGGGGATCTTCTCTTCGGATGGCGGACGGAGTAACACAGCTCTGTCGACCAGAAATCGCAAAGAGATTGCAGGCAAAGATTAACTTGTACGCAGCAAGTTACTTGAAGAGTTGGACTCTCTTTCCTTCTCTGTGGAAGCTCTCAAGTCAAGCTCTTCTCCTTGATTTCTCTGATCTCAATTGACCGACCCACTAACCGACCCCTTCTCCATAGCAACGGGCTATTTATAGAGGTTTCAGGGGTGAACGTGCCCCCTAAAAACGCTCCACAATGGGGGTTAACTTCCTTATTATGTGGGTGGTGATTGACCCCATAACGAGGGAAGTTATAACTGAGACGCAGGCTTCGACCCTCGCGTCTTGGCGCTGCAGTGTTGGCTGAGACGCGGGTTTCGACCCTCGCGCCTTGGTGCTGCAGTGCTGGCTATGACGCGGGTGTCGACCTGCGCACCTTGGTGCTGCAGTGTTGGCTGAGACGCATGTTACGACCCTCACGCCTTGGTGCTGCAGTGCTGGCTATGACGCAGGTGTCGACCTGCGCGCCTTGGTGCTGCAGTGCTGGCTATGACGCGGGTGTCGACCTGCGCGCCTTGGTGCTGCTTTGATGGCTATGATTAGCCCTGCGTCTGGAGTTTGGGACTCTACTTTTGACGACTTGTCTTTAATGATTTTTAGACAGCCTACACCTAGGAGATCAATTAGGGAGAGGAGATCAATCATTACAAATGACTATATAGTTTATCTTCAATGGCATAAGTTTGACATAGGGTTAGAAGATGACCACACATCCTTAAATGAGGCCAAACTCAGTATTCACTTCACTAAATGGTCAAATTCCATGAATGATGAGTTAAAATCCATGAAGGACAATGATGTTTGAGATTTAGTAGAGTTGCCTAAAGGTAAGAAACGATTGGTTGTAAATGGGTGTTCAAAACCAAGCGGGATTCAAAAGGCAATGTCAAAAGGTATAGAACACATCTTGTCGCAAAGGGATTCACTCAAAGAGAGTGCATTGACTATAATGAGACTTTCTTCCCAGTTTTCATGAAGGATTTTTTAGGATTATCATGGCACTGGTGGCTCACTTTGACCTGCAGTTATACCAAATGGATGTTAAGATAGCCTTTCTTAATGATGACATTGAGGAAGAAATTTATATGGTGCAGACAGATAGTTTTAAAGTTAAAAGTTTACAATATCTGGTTTGTAGATTAAAGAAATCTATTTATGATTTACAACAAGCATCGACTGACAAATACTATACATAAAATATGAGTCTCTAACCTCAATCACGAACCAACCCTCAAGATCAATATATTTATATTCTAAGATTATCACAACTAGATTAGTTACAAGATTAAATCTAGTCCACAGTATATCCATACTAGGCCTAATCCAATAACAGTCATCTACCAACACATGAAATGACGCTGATACAAGCTCCTATCAACCACCTAAATAAGTGAATAATCATGGATGACTCATGAAGTAGTACAAGTAATCAAACTAGTAAAATATAATAAAAAGTCACATGAAATGATAAGTGTAACATGTAAATGCATACCGACAACGGTAAATAAGGAAGTGCATAAGAATGAACACTCGCATGAAATGACGCGGTTTCGGAACCGAATCGCTGTCTGGCCTTCACTGTACGAACTGTTACTGATCTACGGATCATCCCATGGATCGGTCTTCGAATCGTCTGTGTATCAGATCCACAACAAGCACGAATCCGAATCGAGTCCGGATCTCCTACAACAGTCCGGATCTCATCGAACGGATCCGAAATACTGTAACACGCAACCAAACATATACGTATAAACATAAATACATGATTAACACCCACACATATGCATCGGCAGTTGGAAGTCTGATGTATGTTTAAGTTTGTACCCGTCCAGACATAGCATTTACTATTGAGAAACTTGGCAGATAATTGATTAATCCTGGGATTAATCACTAGAAGACTGCCAAGAAAGTAATGCGATATCTATAAACGCTACATGAAATTTGATCAGTTGCAGCTGATCGGATACACAGATTGAGATTATACTGTATGTATCGACAATTGAAAGTCCACTTCAGGTTACATTTTCCTGATTGTAAGAAGATGGTAGATTTAGTCGAGAGGTCATTACAACTACATTGTGACAATAAAATTTATAGAGCTCTACTGCAATAGTGACAAGAGTTCGGCAAAGTCGAAGCATATCACATCAAGTTTCTTGTCATCAATGATAAAGTTCAGAATCATATTGTATCTGTTGAAAGTGTTAATACTACTCTTAACACTACAAATCCACTCATTAAATGACTTCCACCTAAAGTATTCTTAGAGCATATTGCTCATATGGGATGGCTAGTCATGATGATATCCTGATTTAGTGGGAGTGGATAATTTCATATAACAAACATTATTTCTAAGTGTACTTTATGTATATTTGTTGATTTCGATAATAAAGTGATAACTGCTTGAATTTAATTTACGCATTTGAGTTTGTTAGCAGTTAAACTCGTTGGAGTTATAAAGTTAGCCTCGTTAGAGTCATAAAGTGAAAACCAGTTAGAATTGTATCTTATTTGTTCAGAGGACATTTCCATGCCACACATTCACATTTGATCTATGTCGTTAAGAGTTCTGAAACTTATGATGTGGAAGGTGCTATCTCTATTATACAGAAGGTAACGAGCGTCATATTTGGTGGCAGGACACTTAATAGCCATATTGTTTTGAAACGTGATTTGTTGGCGGTTAAATTTTGACATCATAAAGTTATGCATAATATCTATTCAGTACGACTTGCTTGGCCAAAGTAGGAGATTGTTAGACTTATTATGTTTTAAAGTCTAATTTAATTTGGGCCTAATCAAGTCAATTGGATATTTGCACCCGCCCACTTTAACCTATGTTGTTTCCCAATAAAGAACTGATCAAGACTAAATGGTTTGGGTCTTAACACGTTTTCAATTACACTTATATATGAGTGTATTTAAATTAAAATGTGAGACTCATCTGCGGGTATGAAACTCGTATTATCAATCAAGGGCCTAGATCTATGATGAGTTGAACTAGGATTCCTTGATGTTATATATATCATGGGTAGGGTTTTCTCTCCACCACAATGACATAATCTCTCTCTTGGAGGCCTCTCATCTCCTCTAAGAATAAAGAAGAGAACTTGGTGGCTGGAGAGAAGAATCCTCTCCCTCAACTCCGCGTCCTCGAGATCGTATGGAATCAGGTATGCCTAATAAACCCTCCATCCATTTGATCCTGATAAAGAGGTTATTTCATATATGAGATCTTATTTGAACAATTATTAGATCTAACACATGTAACTCATTTACAACTGTAAAAGAGTTACCACTTACAAATTATGACTTACGGTCAATTATGACGACCAAACAGACCTATATTTTTTGTAAAGTCTTTCCTTTCCTTGCAGAGATCCTATATTTTATTGCGACACTCGATCTTTTATAATCTCTTATTCTGGACGCTTGCTTTTGCGTGGTGTTTTCCTGTTTTGTCACAGAGAGTTGTACATATTTGTTAGGGACCTCCCCATCTTTGTACTTGGTTTCGTTGATCCTCTTCAATGAAACAGGCGAGCATATTCTTATATTTATCAGGTTTGTTGGGATTTATATCTTATATCTATGTAGCTGAAGGGTCATTTTAATAAGAGACTCGTGTGAATTAGGGTATTTAAGGAACGGGGCTTGGGCCGTGGGTTGCGGATGGGCGTTGAATCTTTCAATCTGCTTCTTTTAAACAACAAGAATATTAGGCCTTCAAGCTAGCTGGGGCCCCCAACATGGCCCAAAAATAAGGATGAACTGATGCGAGCCATGGGATTGCATGAGTAAAAGACTGTCCGTCGAAATCTAAAAAAAAAATAATAATAAAAAAAATAAATAAAATTATGATTCTGATTTATTAACTACAACAGTTTAGAACTAAACCAAAACTCGAATAATTAGAAATATATATAGAAAAAGATGAACAAATGAACACAAAGCAATCTTTTTTTTAGCTATTTTCTTTCTTCACGTTCTTTTGCTTTGATCGTAGGTAATTATATCCATTGAACAATTGACGATAATATATCTTGGAACTAACTAAACACAACAAAACGACAAATTTAGTTACCTGAGAAATTGTTATGATCCACAATCAAACTAGAAAAATAATAAAACCTCAGGAAGTATTTTAAAGGGTAAATTAAAGTAATGTCTTCTCATGATGATTTAGTTTTCCACTTTCTTTGGAGTTGAATAAATACAGAGAGAAAAAACATGATGAGTTCTGAAACAAATATTAAACTATCAGGTATATGTCACTGAGAATGTCTCCATCAATATATGCAGATTTGCAATCTAAAAGACTCAATGATTGAAGAATAATTTAGTAAACAAAGAATAGCTGAAGTAAATTCCCTTTCATAATAGCTCAGCTGTGCCAATGGAAGATGCTAAATATACAGTGGAGATGCCAGTTGCAGCCAATGAGAGAAGAGAGGAGGCAGCTGATAATAAGAAGAAAATGGAACGTGGTTCAGTTGAGCTAACACGCTCGGACTCGTGTAAGCCAAACTCTTGCTCGTGTCCCTCTGAGGGTTTCAGATAATTGTATTTTTTGAGTGATACGCACTTGTGGCTATGTATCAACTGCTAACATATTGTGGAGTTTGATGGGAATATTCTTGTTCATCAGGGTATCCTCTCTATTGTTTTTGTGTGTTTGTGTGTGTCTCTGTGAGAATTAAAAAGATTTATCATTATTAATTAGTAAGTACTTATTAATTAGTGTAATAATATTTTTATAATGTTGAAATATAAAATATAAAACATTATCCTCAACCTCATCACTGCTAGAATATAATATATTACTTTCAACTCTCACAATGACTTCAGAATTTTGATGTAGTGATAAGGACTTTAATAGTCAAAACTTCAGAGCTTAATATAGTGCCATGAAATGCCGGGTGTCCAGCCTCACGGTTTTTTCCTTAAAAAATATAGTGGCATGAACTTTAATATTCATTTCGAGTAACTCAAGTTAAATTTTCACGAGGCACGTATTTAAAAATTAGAATAATGAGAGATTTTAGCTCAATTAAAGCTGCTCTGACCCTGCGGGAGCGAGTTTCGGTGCCATATTAGGGACTATTGTGTTTTCACCACAACTTCATAGTTTTATCTTTACTCTTATCACAACTTTGAAGTTTTATTGCAATCGAAGTTTTTAGTGGCAAAATTTTACCATAGTGTCACATTTGTGTGTCCGCCACAACTTCAGAGTTTAACCTTAACCTTTATTACAAGTTCAAAATTTTGGTACAATAATAGAGATTTTAACATGGTATTGCCGCAGCTCAGGTTCAATTTCCATCGAAATTACATGTGCGTTGCTCGCGACCAGATTCTAAGACAAAGTATACCAATCCAAACACCAATTTAATAATGTTTAACATAATCTAATGTAAAACATATCATTTCTTGTAGCCTACATATGCAGACTTCACTATAAAAACAATGGGAAAGGAGGTCAGATTCTTGGAAGTAAGCCACACAATTATCTCTCTATCCACAATGTTCTCTCTATCTCCTAGCATTGTATCAGCCCTTGAGTGGCATCTTGAGGAGCAAATGATCCATGAGATACCTTGCGACGACCTGTTTGCAACCTACAACAACAATGAAACAGACACATCCCCCAACTCCGGCAGTTGCTCTCCTCAGCTGCCAGATTTGAGCACGAAGACATCAACAACTCGAGTACAGCGATCAAGACACCCCCGAGCTCCATGAAGAAATCAGGCCATAACGAATATGAGCGTGACCGGAGGATCAAGCTGAACAAGCTCTACTCCTCCCTTAGAGAACTTCTCCCAGAGAAGGATCAAAGAGTATGTCTTGGCTCATAAAACCTGTATTCAACTACAACACTCTTCTGTATTCTGACCGAAGTTAACTTTTCTTACATGCAGAGGAAATTGAGCATTCCATGTACTGTTGCCCGTGTACTGAAGTACATACCTGAGCTACAAAGACACGTTGAAAGACTGATACGGAAAAGGGAAGAGCTTCAGTTGAGGGCATCAAGGGATGAATTCGCTTCAACTTGTTCCAACGGAGTAATTAATCCGGTGATTTCAGCTACATGTCTGAGTAAAAGAGAGATCATGATCCAGATATGCATCTTGAGCTCAAGCGCGGCGATTCCTTTCTCCAAGGTTGCGAGAATTTTGGAGAGACAAGGATTGCAGCTGATAAATGCCACAACTCACACCACCAATGCTGAAAGAACTTTCTATGCTCTTCATCTTCAGGTTAGAATTCTTCTATGGTTTGATTTGCAATGAAAATTTTCATGCAAGAGTTGTTGGTTGAGTGAAGGATGCTAAATTTGATGTGTATTGCTTGAACAGGCAAAGGAAGCCATAAGGATGGACGGCGAAATTTTCTGCGAGCAACTGATGAATTCTCTTAGTGAGCAGAGGTTTCAAATGCCAGAGTGCCAGAACATTTTGCAACAATGAATTTGCCATTCCTTGAACAAAAAAGAAAGGCTTTATCAGTTAGTGTATGTTGATAGGAATTAACTAGAGTACTAATATATGGTCATTAAGTTAAAGACAAGTTTTCTTTTTTCCTTTTCTCTGTTCTCTCCCCTTTTTGATGTACATTGTGTGGGGAATGTATTCTGTTTCTCTTGGCTTTATGGTAATTTTCTGTAACAAATCTATCATGTTTCTCTTCTAACTGTTGTTTTTGCCCCTCTCTCAATCACGGTCTAGATTAGGTCTTTTAAGATTATAACAAGCCCTGTCATGTCCAGTCTCAGCCAATAACTTCGACTTAATTAAGAGAAGATAAAGCTAATGTCAGGTTTACAGGTGCTAGTATGTTGTAGCACTATCAAATCTTTTCCTAGATACTTGTGATTTATAACCAATTCCATTTTGATGGGAATCTGTGATGATGATATTCTGTATGTTTACCATCGTGACCTCTAAAATGAAGAATTTTTTAAGTTTCCATATACAGAATTTGGTGAAGGAAATTATAATCAATTGTTCCTCAAATAATTAAATGATATTTCAAACATAACAAAAACATTCCTCTAGAGTTTAGTCTTGATGATGTTAAACCTTAAAATGATTTGTATTTATCATATATGCAAAATACACAATCAATATACATACTAACACAAAGAATATGCTACATCATATTCTTTTCTATGGACAATATTGCATAGAATAATAGAATAGCTATGCGGCAATGCATTTGGAAATGAGGAGAACTGCAGAGGTCTCCTCTGCGAGCAAATCCCGCTTTAGTGAAGAAACAGTCTGTAGTACGTCTCTAAAGTGAAGTAGAGGTTTGAAGTCCCACTGCTGGAAAATTTTCCAACGACTAATCCTTGGACCACAGCTTTAGCTTCATCACTTATGCATGTGGACATAAATTAACTACAGAGAGTACTTTTATGTAATAAAAGCATAATAGCTATGATGTAGATTATTTTGGGTGGACAAGAAAAAGAAATTTACATGAGGTGTCTCTAACAAACCTAACCAGCTTTTATATTCTAACTGAATAAAAAAAATAAAAACGCTGACAATAGCATAGTTCAGACCAGAACAAATAAACTGAAATATTTCAAGCTCAAGTTCACGGTTTATACAACCAGTAAATAACAAGAAACAAAAGATAACTATTGACTTTTCTTACACTCCCTCTCAAACTGGGTGATGTGAAACAGTATGCAGTTGATGTTCGAAATCAGTGACAAATTAAACTTACGATATTTCACTACAAGTTACGATCTTCGGTAGGAATAAACTTAAAACTAATGATACAGCCAGATGGATTTTGACAAAAAATATAATACTCGCAATGTGGATAATTCCAACCGTCACAAACCATACGCAATGCTTAGTTACATAGAAGGAATCTTACTTGCAATATCAGAATAGTAAAATACAAAAGCATGCAGAATCGCATACGCTCACCAATACTTGTGGACAACAGAGTAATTATGATAATAAACTAGAGACAAGGTAGCGGTGTAGCCCAACAATAAGTGATGTACTGAAATAAAATTACCTACCGAGAAGCCACGTTCTCGGGTTCCCGTTGTTGTAGTTGTTGTTAACTTTGCGAACAACTGTTCTTTGTTGAATTACTGTTTCGTGTTGATGCCTTCCCTTCCGATTTGATTGTGGCTTGATAATCTTCTCTGTTGCTTGTAGGATGATGGAGATAGGAGGGTGGAATATTCCCTTTGCTGCTGTTGCTCTGAAATTGAATTGGAAAACTGGTCTTGCTCATGTACAGAGTACACGGGAGAGATCTATTGTTGCTGTTGACGTTGACCAGAGCCCTTGGTCAAGTGCAGATATGCAGGAAGGGTAACACAGCCCTCGGGTGCTCGGGAAGCACGGGAGAGAAGTCCGGATTAGCCTGTCGTGTGTGTGTTGGTGGCGTCAACAAGAGGAGAAGACCAGCAGGGTGAAGGCGCAGGAAATTTTGAGGGGGGTGACTTTCTGTTGCTGTTGAATTTTAGAGAAGGGAATGGGCCTTGATGGTGACTGCTGTGGGAGGGATTTGGGATGAGATGGAATTTTATGTTGTAGGGTTATTTGAATCAGTTGGTAGGGATTGGGTTGCATAAATGTTGGATATTTGTAATGCATTTGGAATTATGTGTGTGTAATTGGATTGGGAAATTAGAGATAAAGAGATAAAGATAATTAAGATTTGGCTTCACACACAAATCCTATCTAAAGTGGGTTTCACACTCCAACTTCATAATTAAATTTTCAAAGAGAAAATCTAACAATTCATTAATTAAGAGTGCATCCTCTTTACAACTTATTAGACTTTGCCTTTATAGGCTTACAAACTGAAGACTTTCTCCACGTAGTCGATGTGGGACTAAAAAAGGAGAAATACAAAATTAAAATAAAGAAAACAACATGGACTCAAATAAATAAAAATACAAACTCCAGCTATAGACTCCAGCTAAAACCAAATAGAAGCAGCTCGACGCCTCCTGCGCTGATACACGCGATCGAATCTCCCCGGGCGCGCTGATGCCATGTCCCCATCATTCTCCCCAGGTGGGAGAGAACTCGACTCCGTCGAGTCATGTGTGAAGGAGCTCTCATAATACTCCAACAGATCTGGATCAATCTGCTGCAACTCATCGCGATCTAGCCACGTGTCCTCAGCAGGTGACTTCCCTTTCCAGCGTATCAGATACCGTTGAGTTCCACCATCTCTTGTGGAGATAATTTTATCATCTAGAATTTTATCAATATTCTCTGTTGTATTAGGACTGATATCTGGGAGTGGTGGAAGTGGGGGTCCCTCAAAAATGGCTCAGGGGTAGGCTCATCAACCAATGGGTTGCTGGGGTTAAAATTTGGACCCTTGTATTCTACTAGATCCTCAATATTGAAAGTAGGATTAATTCCAAAATCTTCAGGAAGATCAATAACATAAGCATTGTCATTAAGTTTTGTTAAGATTTTGAATGGTCCAGCACTACGAGCATGCAATTTTTTAACAGTCCCCGGTGGAAACCGTTCCGGACGAATCCGGACCATCACAAGATCGCCAATATCAAAAGTTTTAAATTTTCTCCTAACATCAGCTCGTAGCTTGTAGTCAAAGTTGGTTTGTTTAATTTTATCACTGATGACTTTGTGCAATTCATGCATATGCGTGGCAAAGGAGGATGCAGACTCAGAGACTCTATAATGATCAACCATGGGAATGAGATCAATGGGCTGCCTAGGCCTAAAATCATATACTATTTCATGTGGACTTTTACCTGTTGTCCTATTAACTGATGAATTATATGCAAATTCGGCAATAGACAACTTTAGATCCCAACTTCCAATATGTTCGCCAACAGGGTACGCAATAAATTTCCTAAACTTCTATTCACAACCTCGGTTTGGCCGTCGGTCTGAGGGTAAAAAGCAGTAGAGAATTTTAATTTTGTCCCTAACATGTGCCAAAGGGTCTTCCAGAAATAACTAGTGAACTTAACGTCTCTGTCCGACACAATAGTCTTAGGTAGACCGTGCAGTTTAACGACACCATCGAAAAAGATTTTTGCCACTTTACAGGCGTCAGAAGTACGGGAGCAAGGCAGAAAGTGGGCCATTTTAGAAAAGCGATCCACGACAACTAGGACTGAATCATGTTTTCTAAGAGTTTTCGGGAGTCCTAACACAAAGTCTATACTAACATCCTGCCATGGACAATTTGGGACCGGTAGTGGAGTATATAAACTGGTGTTCTGTTTCTGTTGCTTTGCGAGTTGACAGGTGTGACACCTTCCAACATGTTTGGCAACGTCACGTTTTAACCCTGGCCAATAGAACCGATACTCAACGGCTTCTATGGTCTTCTCATTCCCGAAATGCCCAGCTAGACCACCAGCATGCAGTTCCCACACAAGAATTCTCTAAGGGAGGTTCTTGGGATGCATAACTTTCGGCCTAGAAAGAGATACCCATCATGTAGGGTATAACCATCCACTTCTTGAGTCGATCCATCATCAATATGGCGTATATGTCGCAAAAATCGGGACACGACTCGTATTCAGCTTTTATCTTCTCAAAGCCGTTTACCACCGTGGACATCTTGGTCAAAATGAAAATACGGCGGCTGAGAGCATCAGCGGCTTTGTTTTCTACTCCTGCTTTGTGGCGTAGAGTGAACGTGTAGTCTTGAAGGAACTCAATCCATCGTCCATGTCGCGCGTTCAACTTCTTTTGAGAGTAGATGTACTTTAGGGCCTCATGATCAGAGAAGAGAACAAACTCATGCGGCAAAAGGTAATGTCGCCAATAACGAAGTGCCTGAATCACTGCATAGAATTCTTTATCATAAGTGGAGTATCGTTGTCTGGCATCATTCAGCTTCCCACTGAAGTAAGCAACTGGATGACCTTCTTGAGCGAGGACTCCGCCTATTCCAATTCCTGATGCGTCACACGCTACTTCAAAGACTTTAGAAAAATCAGGGAGACGCATAACAGGAGCGCTGACCATTGTCTTCTTGATCTCGACAAATGCCTTCGTGGCAGCATGAGACCAGTTGAATTCTCCCTTCTTCAAACAGTCAGTGATTGGAGCCATGACAGTGCTAAATCCTTTAATGAACCGATGATAGAAGGTAGCAAGTCCATGAAAACTTCTTACATCATGAATCGTCTTAGGCTCGGGTCATTCCTCAATGGCTCTGATCTTCTCAGGATCTATAGAAACTCCATCAGCAGATACCACAAATCCGAGGAATTGAACTTGTGACGAGAGAAAGGTGCACTTCTTAGGATTAGCGTACAACTCTTCCTTCCTCAATACAGAACAAACTTGACGTAGATGGTCGAGGTGTTGCTCACGAGATTGGCTATAGATGAGAATGTCGTCAAAGTACACTACTAAGAATTTGCCCATAAATGGACGTAGTACTTGCGTCATTACTCGCATGAAAGTGCTCGGAGCATTGGTCAATCCAAAAGGCATGACCATCCACTCATATAACCCATCCTTCGTTTTGAAGGCGGTCTTCCATTCATCTCCAGGACGGATGCGAATTTGGTGATAACCACTCTTGAGATCAATCTTGGAGAAAATAGTGGCACCAGACATCATATCCAACATATCGTCCAGTCTAGGAATGGGAAAACGGTATTTAACCGTTATCTTGTTAATGGCACGACTATCCACGCACATACGCCAAGATCCGTCTTTCTTGGGTGTCAGTAGGGCCAGAACCGCGCAAGGACTCATGCTTTCTTGGATGAAGCCCTTTCTCATCAATTCATCAACTTGCCTCTTGAGTTCGACATGCTCGGTGGGGTTCATTCTATAGTGGGGCAAGTTGGGAAGACTAGCTCCTGGGACTAAATCAATAGCGTGTTGTATGTCACGCATTGGTGGAAGCTTGTCTGGGAGATCTTCAGGAACACATCAGCGAACTCCGTAATCACTGGTGTGACTTCGGGGGGAATCGCAGTGTTGGATTCCTTAGTAATTTTCTTGGTCGCAAGGATCACGAAGGGAGCTCCTTTTTCTACTTCTTGACTGAAAGTTTTTGCCGTAATCAAGCTGATACTGTTAGTTTTCTTCACTGTGACAGGCTTTGGTTCAGATGATTCAGCCTTGGGCTCACGAGGTAACAACTTGATCTTCTTTCCTTCGTGTTCGAATTGACACATGTTTGACCGACCGTAAATGGTAACATCCTTATCGTAAAGCCATGGTCGTCCAAGGATAATGTGACCCACATCCATAGATACGACATCGCACCAAATTTTGTCCTTGTAGAGACCAAAGTCTATCGGGACAAGACATCTTTACTTGACTTCCAGTGCTGAAGAGTTAATCCACGTTACTCTATAAGGATGCGGATGGGGTTCAGCCTTCAGGCCAATTTTGGCAATTACTGTAAACGATACAGCATTAATACAACTTCCACTGTCTACAATTATCTTGCAGCTTCTACCACCAATCTTCATAATGATATGAAACATGGTGGTTCGTCTCCAGTCATCTTTCTCCTTGGGTTGAGATAAGGCACATCTGACGACGGATAAATGAATCGACGTCGTAGGTTGAATGCAGATAAGACCAATGCTATCACCTGTGGTATCATCGTCCATATCAGATTCTTCTTCTTCTCCCTGGAAAATAAACTCCTCTGATTCCGTTTCTGATACTACTTCAGGTTCCCCATTGACTAAGGCAATTTTGACCGGAGTTGGACAATTGGCAGCTACATGTCCATATCCCTGGCACTTGTAACATTTGATTGTGGGATTCAGTTTGGAGAACTCTCTATCAGTGCCTTTGCCTTTATTCTCGATACTCTTGCCTTTAGTATCTACCTTGTGGGAAGAAGTTTGACTTTGAAAACGGTTGGGGTATGAACCCGAGTTAGGCCTAGTTGTTTGTACATGACTCTTAAAAACAGAACTAGATTTGGCCACATCTAAATCTTGAACTAACGCGTAGGCTTTTTCGAGCTCGGTGATTTCACGAGCCAAAAGTTCAGTTCGTAAGTCTTCCCTAAGTCCGGCTCTAAACCTAGACATGATTTGAGCTTGCCCTTCAGTGTTAAGGGCGTTGCATCTAATGAGGAACTCATCAAATTTCTCCACATATTCCTGTGCCGATTTGTTGCCTTGAGTGTATCGATGCCACTTGTCCATGAGACGGGCACTAAATGATGGCGGCACATATTTTCCTTTAAGTTCATCTTTCATTCTTCTCCAGGTATCGATTGGTTCTTGGTCACGAGCAGCACGCATGTTCACCAAGTTAGTCCAATACTGGCTAGCTTGACCGGTTAACGTCATCGCTGCAAACTTAACTTTTCTGGGCTCAGTGAGATCATACCACGTGAAGTACTTGTCAAGTTGTTGAGTCCAATCAAGAAAAAATTGTGGATCATGACGTCCATCGAATGTTGGGACATCAACCTTGATACTCTTCAAGAACTGACTATCAGGGTCTCGCTCACCACATCCTTGGTATGGTATCATCCGATTACGTTCTCCTTCATGTTCATTGCGGTTCTCGAGACGAGTTTCAACTCTACCTAACCTATCTCCAGTCTGGACTGCAGTTTGGGTCAGGTTGGCTAGTTGGGCTTGTATGGCAGCGATTGCATCGGCGAGTTGTTGGGGATCCATAGTTGTTATGCCTGACTCACTAGACTCTCCTAACAAATAGGGGTGTCCACTACGGGTGGGCATGCACTAACAAGATCTAGATGAATGCAAGTAGACTGATTTTTTTTTTAATGCAAAAATAAATGAGATTCCTAACTATATGATAATGCAATTTTTTTTTTACCTAAACCATGCTCTGATACCAAAATGATGTGAAACAGTATGCAGTTGATGTTTGAAATCAGTGACAAATTAAACTTACGATATTTCACTACAAGTTACGATCTTCGGTAAGAATAAACTTAAAACTAATGATACAGCCAGATAGATTTTGACAAAAAATATAATACTCGCAATGTGGATAATTCCAACCGTCACAAACCATACGCAATGCTTAGTTACATAGAAGGAATCTTACTTGCAATATCAGAATAGTAAATACAAAAGCATGCAGAATCGCACACGCTCACCAATACTTGCGGACAATAGAATAATTATGATGATAAACTAGAGACAAGGTAGCGGTGTAGCCCAACAATAAGTGATGTACTGAAATAAAATTACCTACCGAGAAGCCACGTTCTCGGGTTCCCGTTGTTGCAGTTGTTGTTAACTTTGCGAACAACTGTTCTTTGTTGAATTACTGTTTCGTGTTGATGCCTTCCCTTCCGATTTGATTGTGGCTTGATAATCTTCTCTGTTGCTTGTAGGATGATGGAGATAGGAGGGTGGAATATTCCCTTTGCTGCTGTTGCTCTGAAATTGAATTGGAAAACTGGTCTTGCTCATGTACAGAGTACACGGGAGAGATCTATTGTTGCAGTTGACGTTGACCAGGGCCCTTGGTCAAGTGCAGATATGCAGGAAGGGTAACACAGCCCTCGGGTGCTCGGGAAGCACGGGAGAGAAGTCCGGATTAGCCTGTCGTGTGCGTGTTGGTGGCGTCAACAAGAGGAGAAGACCAGCAGGGTGAAGGTGCAGGAAATTTGAGGGGGGTGACTTTCTGTTGCTGTTGAATTTTAGAGAAGGGGATGGGCCTTGATGGTGACTGCTGTGGGAGGGATTTGGGATGAGATGGAATTTTATGTTGTAGGGTTATTTGAATCAGTTGGTTGGGATTGGGTTGCATAAATTGTTGGATATTTGTAATGCATTTGGAATTATGTGTGTGTAATTGGATTGGGAAATTAGAGATAAAGAGATAAAGATAATTAAGATTTGGCTTCACACACAAATCCTATCTAAAGTGGGTTTCACACTCCAACTTCATAATTAAATTTTCAAAGAGAAAATCTAACAATTCATTAATCAAGAGTGCATCCTCTTTACAACTTATTAGACTTTGCCTTTATAGGCTTACAAACTGAAGACTTTCTCCACGTAGTCGATGTGGGACTAAAAAAGGAGAAATACAAAATTAAAACAAAGAAAACAACATGGACTCAAATAAATAAAAATACAGACTCCAGCTACAGACTCCAGCTAAAACCAAATAGAAGCAGCTCGACGCCTCCTGCGCTGATACACGCGATCGAATCTCCCCAGGCGCGCTGATGCCATGTCCCCATCACTGGGGCATTGATAACAGCAAGCCACAACCAGTCACACTCATGTTTAAGTGAAGTTCCACAGATGGCCATTGTGGTTTCGACTGTATGGAAAGTGTAGAAATAAATATAGCCATCACTTTCTCTCGCACAAAGTAGTAATCAATTTTAGCGAGCTATGTTCTGTCATTCATGACAAGATCAAAAGCAGCGTGAATTGCCCCTTGATTATCATAGTGGAATCACACAGTTGTGGGCAGAAAGAAACCTAAATCACTAAGTTGAGACCATTTAGATAAAAACTCACAAGATGCTAATGCAATAGCCTTGTATTGGGCTTATACAGAGATCTAGCCACAAAACTACTTCTTGCTCTTCTTCCATGCCACTAAGAATACCTCCCAACAAATTTACCATATGTGGTTATGGATCTTATGTCATTATGAGCACCAGCCCAATCGGCATCACAATATCCTTCAATTCTTAAGTGAGAAGGAGCTGGAAAAAGTATTAGCACATGACCGGGTGATGCACCCCCTACGCACCTCATAATATGAAGAAATGCATTATAACAATGCTAACCACGATTCTACTACTGACTGACGTTCAAACAGCATATGAAATGTCTGGTCAACTAATAGGTAAATAGTATAAATTCTCCTGTCAAACACTCATGTTTTTTTTTTTTCCTTTCTAGAAGATTAGATGTAGTGTCGCAGATTCGGTGGTTAACTGCAATTGGGCTATCAACTAGTCATACACCAAGGATTCTAGCCTCATTGATACATCTAAAGCCAACTTCTTTGGGAACTAAAAGCACTATTCTCTCACTTGCAACTTCAATTCCCAAAATATGTCAATGGATCGAAGTCCTTGATTCCAAACACTTCAGCCATTTATTTGGCTTCACTTGCGTTTCTTTATCCCACGCTATGTCATCAAGATAGGAAACAATAATTGTGGTATGCTCCACATTTCAATGAATAAACACTGGGTTTATCTAAAGCTCTATGTTTGAATCCCATGGCAAACAAGTCACTACTAAGCTGCTTATGGTACCAGGTGAAGTTGATGTGTAATACCCTAGAAGAAGCTCCATAAAGATTTCTTCCTGAAATTCTCCATGGAGAAATGCATTCCTAACATCTATTTCATGTAGATATCAATCAATATTTGCAGCAATAGAAGTCAGAAAGTAGGACATCTCTTACCTCTTCATGAAAATAAAAGAACACTTAATACAGAAATAAAGGGTTTAAATTGTCTCTTTTTGGAAATAGAAGAACATATAGATAGTTTTTATACCAGTAATGTACTAAGTATTTCAAAAGCTATACTAGAACAGACTGAAAATAGCAAGTGCTGGACAGTGAGCTAGCCAATCAAAGTGCCAAATCTACAGAATCATCTGTGGTTGTCTAGCCCAAAACCATTATTATAGACATTGAGAATTTATATTCATCATCCTTTAAGAAAAACCAAGGGAAGCATTAAACTATAACATCAAATTTCCTGTGGAGTGATAAATAAATTTACTTTTTTTTAAAATTACTTTTGGGACATAAGTGACAGAATGATTTGTAACTTGATAAAGATGAACAAAGAGTAGATAAGAGTTCTAGGGTTGGATGATGGAGGGGTCAATTAGGGGGGCCACGTCTACCTCTCATTTATATATTTTTTTATTTCTTTTTTAGAAGAACATATCATTAATCAAAGGCACGACAATGACTAAA
Source organism: Agave tequilana (assembly GCA_038442645.1). Lineage (NCBI taxonomy): Eukaryota > Viridiplantae > Streptophyta > Magnoliopsida > Asparagales > Asparagaceae > Agave > Agave tequilana. The sequence continues at coordinate 122,439 of JAVJIF010029660.1, read as the reverse complement.
ACTTACTAATAAGTAAGAATGAAATTCAGAGGGGTATCTTTATAATTCCAATTCAACAAGCAAAAAATTATCAACTAAAATAGTGACATGATTAACATTTATATTTCTGTTGGTGTATGAAAAGAAATACAAAATTGAAGGTTCCTCGTAAGTCACAATCCTTGTGATGAAATTCGCAATTCATGGTGTCATCTCAACATATAATTTTGACAAAAGATGGTTGTTCAAGTAATCGATGTAAACCCTTCATCATATTTTGCAGGCAGCTATTAGGAATGAAGATGACTCCATGGAAATTTCATATACAAAATAAACAGAAAAAAAGAGCAGAAAATGCTTTTTAAGGAAAATAAGCTATTAGTTTATCAAGTATTTTGAGTTGGAAGATAAACTAAGAGAGAAGATTTCTCATTGGAATTATGTCATATACCAAGTATTGTAAGCAGTAAGCTCTCCATCTTCTGGAGTTCTGCTAGGAAAATAATCGCTGCTGCTTCAACTCATACTGAAACTTTTCAAAATTTTGCTGCTCTCTTATAGACCCTCATCTGCATTTACAGCAAAAAAGAATCAATTAAAAAAATGGAAAAAAGAAGAAAGAAACACAGAGATGCGCAGTTATTTAAAACCTCTCAAAAGTTTTTTCTTCCCTTGCTTTTTTCTTTTTCTTTTTTCTTTTTTTTCCCTACCTTCTACGACTTCCTCCAACTGTGGAACTAATCACAACCCTGATTTCTGGCGTACGTCATTGTTTATTCAGTGATCATGATAAACCCACTGATGGATCTCTTTCCTTCAAAAAATAAAAACACTCAATGAATATGCTTTGCTTAGCCCAAAACTAGTCAGTTATACTTAAATACCAACGATGCAAGGCACTTATCATTGAAAATGTCTACAGCAATCTAGAGAGATGCAATCTTGGAGATGACAACTATTTAGTAACCAAGAATAGTGATTAGTTTATTAGTTCTCCTTTTTAAACTCTGCTTAGCTCACTAGATTAGAGGAATAGCCATTAGATTATACTACACTTGCAAGCAGTACTTGATGAGCTGAGAATGCAGGCATATAATAAGCTGAGATAGGTACATCTACGGGGAACGTGGCCGCCACAAGGAGATACACTGCAAACACATGCAAAGCAAGCGTCCGCCCGTGTCTTCCATGCAGGAAGCATGCTCCCATTTATACTTCTCATAAATACCAGTATACTTCCGAAACTATTATTACAGATGCCCATTGACTGAAGAGTTAACTTATGTTGATGGCAGGAAATTAAACATATCATTAATGTATTGCACACGCTTGGTCTGAAAAATGCTAAAGATCCCTGAATATTTCTCAACAAATGCTATAGATATCAGCCTGTTATTATTGGTTAGTTATCATCATGAGTGTTGCATATCACCTATGCGCATGCCCATATATACAAGGATATCTCAATTATACATAGAGTGGTTAGTTGGAAAAATCATTCATTATCACACACTATATATTGATTTGAAAATAGAACCAATGCATATTCTTGGAGAACTCCTATTGAAAAAAATATAAGAAACTTTCTTTCAGTTTTATGCATCTTCTCCTTTCTTTTATCTTGACCTCCCTTTCTGTGAAGATGGAATGAGGAAATTGTCCAGATTTCTTCATTTACTTTTATAATTAGATATATCTGAAGCATTAGGAGGAATGTCTTTCAAAATGACTTGTTAATTTCCCTAAAAACAATAATGTTAGGTAATAGTAGAACAATTCTTTAGTTTTTCATATATCAAAATAGGTTTTTTTGTATGCTACATACATACTTTTTAGATATGTTAGAGAAGACTAGTTTTACCTTTATTTTCTGAATTTCTTTTTATTATCATTTGTTATTACTATCTATTTATTGTTAATTTTTTTCCTTGCTTTCCTTCATGGTTAGAGTGTGTGTATGTGATGTAAATTTTATTTTATTTTATTTTATTTTTTTGGGTTTGGTTTGGGGGTTTGGAGTGGCGCTAAAAGGGAAGGCTGGTACTTGTATGAATGAAGACCCAAAAAAATCTAACAGAACAACTACTACATGTACTCTGCTCTGATCCTTTGACAATTAATCCAACATTCTTTCCAGAACTTTTTGCTGTAAAATCTCCCTAATTGTGTGGCTCCAAACTAAATTAAGGAAATGAAAACCTTCATATATATGACTCATAACCTGTTCAGTAGTTTGCCTACGGTCATATGATCATGAGATGTTTTCAATTGACAGCCAGAACGAAATATTATTCTTTATTTAAATTTTATGGAGAACTTGCAAATTCATAATTTTGACAATTTTTGGTAAATGGTTTTACATCACATTTACCACCTAACCCAAGTAACACAAATTAACTTTAACAAAGATAATCAGGTATTATATGTAAATATTTATTTCAAAATTTGGTGGTTCACTGCTGTGTTTCTCGGAAAAAGGAAGAAAGAAAACATAGTTAAACACAAACAATTAGGAATTTGTTCATATATGATAACATTTATATTATGGAATCCAAAATGTTCCTCTAGAGTCTGACAAAATAAAGTATATCCATGGTGTCTTGATTGCATCTTCTTACTCTTACTAATAATTTACAGGTTTCTTACTATCAATGTAATGAAAATTAACATGATCCATCACTAGCATCTCCAAAGAATAGTCATCTACATAATATTTGAGACCAGCAGATTGTCAATAGAGAACAAGGACTAAATCACTTGACTGTACTTGAAATGTGCCAAGGTCTATATATGATAATTCACAAAGTAAACCTTTGTTAATTATTCCGGCTTGATCCCTATAAATTATGGGAGGAGGGTCTAACTCTCAAAGTTAGATCTCCAAGAGCCCACCATGGTAACCTTTTCCCCCAACATCTGTTCTCCAGCTTTCGGATGGCAACTGGAAGATAATATGATCAATGAGCTCCAGCGCAATGAACTGTTTGCGGATTATTCCCCCGATCAGCAAGACATATCAAACAACTCAATTACATCTTCTCCTCATCAACCAGAGTTTGATTCTCATGGAAGTGTTCCAGTCAAAAACCAATCTGACTCCATGAAGAGATCAATCCACAACGAGTATGAGCGTGATCGGAGGAGGAAACTAAATAGCTTGTACTCTTCCCTTGGGAACCTTCTTCCCAAGGCTGATCAAAGTGTATGTGTACTTTTTAAAACATTTTTTTTCCTTCTTCTTCCTATATATTTGTTTGTATACTAAAATACTGTTTTTATAGAAGAAATTGAGTATTCCATGCACTATTGCCCGTGTACTGAAATATATACCTGAGCTGCAAAGGAACATTGAGAGGCTGACAAGGAAGAAGGAAAAGATTGTATTGCAGATGTCAAAGCAAGAGCGTTCTTTGAGTTTTACAAACGGCCAAAAATTTGTGGCTGGTCCAGTGGTTTCAGCAACAGGTCTCAATAGAAGAGAGGTAATGGTCCAGATGGGGATCAAGAACAGAGGTGAAATGATTCCCTTATCAAAGCTTCTGAAAATTTTGGAGGGCGAGGGACTTCAGCTCATGAATGCCTCAACCCTCGTAACATATTCGGATAAAACCTTCTACAGTCTCCATCTTCAGGTTAGACTTTGTCTTCTCAAGTACACATTAATCTCTTATAGAAATGATTCATTTATCAAAGATTTGCTAATGATTCTATGTATGATCAATGTTTTGATTGGCAGGCAAAGGAAGGCACAAGGATAGAGGGAGAAACCTATTGTGCACATCTGATAAGTGTTCTAAAGAAACAAGCAAGAGTGAGCTTCATCAGCTGCTAGACCTAAAAGTTTATATTGATACACATGCTTGTGCTAATAACAACAAGCATCTGATATGTACTATTAGAAGGAAAGAAAGCAAAGAGTGGGCTTCATCAGTTGTTATACCTAAATCTGAAAGACTGTATACTGATGTATGCATGCTTATAGTGATAACAAGCTTTATAATGCTGTTCAAATACTTGTGCCTGTATCAGAATCAATCTGCTTTCTAAATATTCCCTTTGCATACATTATTTCAAAGTGGCCAGAACCTAAACTAGAGGTGACAAGAAACAAAATTAAAGAGAACTCTGATTTCAATGGTTCTTAGAAACTAAATTTCAAGGTCAGATTGACACTTAACACAAATAAGAAAATGAGGAACTAAATTAAGCTCAGATTGAAAAATGATAAAATTTTAAAAATGGTTATTTAGTGTAAAATATAAAATATTAGAGTGTAACTGATGGGGGACGAACAAAGAAAAAGAAGGATAATTGGGAAAAAAACACTAAGAAATCTCAACTTAGAGTTTGTAACCCAAGAAAATTGTCGGTAATCTCAACTTAGGGCATCCACCCAAAAACACACTGGATATACAAAAGCTTAAACAAGTATTTTTCATTAATCATCAATTGAGTGTCTCTAAGACAGTTTTTGTCTTTAATAGGCTTACATCACATGAGAACTCCCACTGCAATCAATGTAGGACTAAAATAAATTAACAACACTAACCAACTAAAATAAATTAAAGATAAGATAAGCCAACTATATAACCAATTAAAACAAACTAAAATAAAAAAAACCAACTACATGACCAACTAAAACAAACTAAGCCATTTGATGTCCCAATCATTTTCTTAGGGTTAGGAAAAACTCGACTATGTTGAGTGCAAATCTCCCTGGCTCTCAATCAGGCCATGATGGCAGTCGTGGAGCCGACATTCGTTCATCAGGTCTGCATCAAGGTGGTGATGATTGTGGTGAACGACGGCGGTGGGATTGGAAGACGTCGCGGCAGAATACGATCATGATGGAGTTGGTGGCTGGAAGGAGGCAATGATAAACAGTGACGATCAGCAGTACCGCGTGCAAATTTTGGTGATTTTCGACTGATACTATCTTTGGTAGAGAATTATGGTCTTGTTATTTTACTAGAGAAAATTAAGAATTTAGCTCTGATACTAAAATGATGGGGGATGAACAAAGAAGAAGGGAGATAATTGGGAACAAACACTAGGAGGCCTCAATTTAGGATTTGTAACCCAAGAAAATTATCGGGAATCTCTCCCTAAGGTATCTCACCCAAAAGCACATTGGTTACACAAAAGTTTAAATAAGCATTTTAATTATCAATCATCAGCTGAGAATTTTCAAAGCAGTTTTTGCCTTTTATAAGCTTACATCACATGAGAACTCTCACCATTATTAATGTAGAACTAAAATAAGATAAAATAAACTAACTATACTAACCAATTAAAATAAACTAAAAAAAATATACCAACTATATAACCAACTAAAACAAATTAAGATAAAATAAATCAACTGTTAGCTCAAAGGCTCTTCACCTTAGTTTTGATGATGACTAACTTATGAAGTGAAGTTACTAATAATCTTATGTTTATATAGTTTTAGTTATTGATCAAGATCTTAGTAGGTGTTTAGCGTCAACAAAGAATTCAAAGTCAAGTTTTAGAGCTATGATTCAAGAGCTCGCACGTCAAGATTGCATCTAGAACTCAGATAGAGTCAAGCTCATGGATCCTGTTTGGATCGAGTCGACTTGGAGATAAAGATCAACAAGAAGACTTCGATTTGTTTAGTTTTGCTTTAAATCTTGTGTAAGGATAGTTAGTTTTGATATACTCAAGTACACACACACAAAAAAATTCAAAAATTTTGGTTTCAGTTTAACCATTTTGGACTTTCAAGTATATATCTTTTACTTTCATGAATAGATAGAATCAAAACAAGTTTATATGGTTTATGTGTATATTAGATTTCATCCATATGCATTGATGATGTAACACCCCGCTCCCCGAATACGTACTTAGTTGCGTATTCATATTTCTGATCGTATTTTTTTGATTTACTTCCGGTATTTGTTTTGTATTATGAGTTATTTATATGATCGTTTTGCCTTGGATCTGGATTTGTGAACTCGGAGTCAGCCCTACTCTGAACCGGGGGACCGATCCTAGAGTATTGCTCGATTTAGACTTTCTGGTATTCTGATTTGACCGATTTCAGTTTTAAACATCATTTTCTAATATTCTAGATTTTTTGTGATTTTCTGAAATTTTCCTGAATTAAATTGGAAATCTTCAAAACCGGGGTCGACCAATACCACAGACTGATTCTCGGATTTTTAATTTACAAACGGAGTTGAAATTCAAAAATGGCTTTCCTGTAACTTCTTAAAATCACATTTTCTATCTAAATACTTTTTCTGAGAATTTTCTGAATTTATCGAAATTCCACTGGATTTGGTGTCGGCCAGTCTCACTGGTTGATTCCAGGAATTTTATTTTACAAATGGAATCAAATTTCTAGATTCTGCTTTCATATTAATTTTTAGAATTATAATTTCTCCTTTCAGGCTTTTTCTGGGAATTTTCAGAATTTATCAAAAATCCGGCCAACCCGGTGTCGACCGATATTGACGGTTGACTTTATGATTTTTATTTTGAAAATGGGACTGAATTTCTGAAAACTGATTTCATCAAAAATATTTATATAATATTTATTATTTTTGAGAATTTTTGGAAAGCTTTCCAAGTTACTTTATTTTTTAGACTTTTCTGGAGTTTTCGGTATTTTCCCAGATACCGGAATTTGTCCAGATATTTTATTACCTCTCTCCTCGCTAGACACGAGTTCCACCATCCTAGATTCTATAATTAATGCGGAGACTCTCTCCATTCCGCATTTAATGCTTTGTTCTTCAGAAAAATCAACTCAGATCAAATCACCCATGCTTTTTTGTCTTTCCTGTAAACGCGACTTTGTATTTTCCTTTTTGGACGCAGCAACAATCTCCGCGTCCAGCTCTAATAGCCCAGACGCGGGCTTCAATTGCATGGAGACGCAAGTCTCCATTCTTGCGTTTCTTTTGATTTGAATGGAGAGACTATATTATAATATAACCACTTCCCTCCTATATATATATATATATATATATATATATATATATATATATATATATATATATATATATATATATATATATAAACACCCACTCCCACACTCTCTCTCTTTCATGATTTCTTTCCTTCTTCCTTTTCCTGCCAACAGCCACCAACGAAAAACAGCAGCCCAAGCTTCTTGGCCGGCCATCACAACCCATTTTCTCCAATTTTTTCACCACCATTAACTCCACAAACTCCTCCACCTTCTTCTCCTCCATTTCCTCCTCCATTCCAACAACAACAACAACCATAATATCATCTCCATCACCATCTTCTTCCTCTTCTTTTCCACCAAACAACCCATCATCTCCACCAACTTCGCCACCATTTCCACCACCACTTACACCACCTTAACCACCACCAACCATACCATCTTCTTCTCCTCGTCATTCTCTTTCCAACGAGCTATAGGCTCGCCCTCCGAAACACCATTTTCAAATTTTTCATTTTTTTTCATTTGAACTATACTTGCACCATCAACCTCCTTCTCTTTTGGGGTCTTGGCCACCCAACTCCGGCCAACTCCGGCCAACTCCGGTCGCCGCCGGCGAACACCGGCCTAGCCACGGTCAGCCTACCTTCCCCTTCTTTCCTTTCTTTCTTTCTTTCCTTTGCATTTCTTTCTTTCCTTCCTTCTTTCTTTTCCTTCCATTTTCTTTTCTTTTCTTTTCTTTCCCCTAAACCTGTGTCTTCCCTCTCACCCTTTTCCTGCGTCTCCTTCCTTTTTCCTGTCTCTCTCTTTCTCTTTTTGTGTGACTCCTAGACGCGGATTTTACCCCCTGCGTCTGAGTAATTATTCAACGCGGTCCTCGCGTTCTTTTGTCAACGCGACACGGAGTTTACGCTCGCGTCTACGTTCTCCTTGTGTCCTTGCTGAAACGCGGGCCTCGAACCCTGCGTTTGTGACATCCACGCGACGCGGCTCCCGCGTCTGTGACCCCCGCGTCTCAATCTCAAACCCGCGTCCCCCTATACACTCTCTCTCTCTCCATGTACTTCTCTCTCTAGTTCTCTCTTTCTCTCTCCTCTCTCTCATTTCTTTCACTCTCTTGATTTTCTCCTCTCTCTATCACTTTCTTTCTAACGTGTTGACGCATTGATTTCCTAGATTCCGGAGATCAGGGATTTCACCATGTTTTTCAAGGATTTAGGAGAGTGTTCTCGCTTTCCTCTTGGCTTTCCCATTTCATCTGGTCGACTTGTATTATTCATAATTTATGCTGTTTGGAACTAACACTTTCTCTGATTGTGCTCAGCTATTATTGTATCACTTGCCAAGTACTCACTTGATATATTAATACTTGACATGTTTTTACTTGATACTTACCATCTACATGCTAATACCTGACACCCGTCTATATCACTTGATAACTGTCGTGTCATCACCTGACAACCGACTTACTACTACTTGACACTTACTTCTTACTATGTCATGACTTATCACTTGCCTCTTGATATATTAAAACTTGACCTGTGATTATCACATTTACGGGAATACTATACTTGTTATCCTGCATTACATGAGTGACTTGAACCGTGTACTTGTTATCCTGTATTACATATACAGTGACCTGAATCTACAGTACTTATGTACTCTTGAACTCCTGATCATGTCTTGTACCTGCTATTCCCGTAAATTGATAACTACATAATAAATCATAAAATGGAACAACTTGCATCGGATCGGGGGAAACTTGCGGCTATTAATATATGTTCGTATTTACAGTGGTACTAGGCATGTTGTGCAACTAAAACTTCCGGTCTGACCTGTGGGCCTCCAGGCGACCGAGAGGAGTGCTGGCTCCCTCCTTCTTGGTACCATCTTGATAAGGGCATTCTATAAGACCCTCCTGATCGCCTTGCGGCAGGTTCCGTCCACCAAGCAACGGAACAATCCTGGGCCGTGGTCCCGGGTATGTATGGGACCCACTGTAAACATTATTCGTTGATCCCCCCGTTGGTTTCCAATAACTACCTTGCTTTACTCAGATGTGGATATATGTGCGCTGGGATGCTAGTTCACATATTTAGACATCAGGGTAAGACGAGTAATAATAATAATAAAAGATGCCAGCTATGTATCTGCTGTAAGCCTTGCCATGTTTGCTTGTATCAGATTTTACTTCGGATTTCCGATTTTATGATTATTATATTATACCTGTTCATATCCTGCCTATCTCTTGCTCTTATCTGATCATACTATGAGTCTTCCCTACTTGATATCATTTGCTGTATATCTACTTGCTCCTGCATGCTTGTGCCACGACACCGTTTTCATGTTTATGATCCAGATTTATCGTTACACATGTACTTATTCATACTCACCATCTGGCTTTTGCATCACCACTCGCCGGGGAGTTCTGACTCCTCTGGATCCTCATGTCCAGGTCTTGGAGCTTGGAGCGTGTGGACTCTCCCAGTTGCTGATCAGAGTGGCGCAACGGTAGCGTGAATCTCCAGTAGACCGTTCAGAGCTCTATCCTTCCAGGCCCCCTGTGTGCCTCTCGAGTTTTCCTGTTGTACACTCGTGAGCGCCTTTTGTACTGTTCATACTTGTACATCTACTTGTATTCTCGCATTTGCGCCTGTCGGTGATGTAATATTCTTGTAATATTTATCACATCTGGTGATAACCTTGTAATTGTACTCATATGTTGGAATGTATAATGCACCATTTGCTTCCGTACTCTGATTCTTGCCTGTACTAATGCTTAGCGTATATACGTGAGGGTATTTCTGACCTGCGTATATACGTCGCAGTAACGTCTCCGTATCCACAGGATCGGGGCGTTACAGGGTGGTATCAGAGCCTAGGCTCTCACATCCTCAGTACAACCAGTCGGCAAATTAATGGTAAAGCAATTTGCAACTGGAATGCATGAGTCGTGGTTATACAATCCAACTACATGTACAAAGTTATCCATTCTCTCTTGACAATCTTGCCTTTGAATCCTGAAGTTCTCCCATCCTTTCATACTTCAGTCTCTCGTTATTCTTGAACCAACTCGGACATGAAAAGACGGGGAAATCATAAGGTTCCGGCTCTTCTTGGGGTAGCCCTAATGGAGGAAGTTTTGATTTGAGACAATTTCTGCAAAATATGATGAGGAACTAACAAGAACAGACGAAGGTCCCGTACCAAGGATTATTGGTTACACTCCGGGAACAGAAGCCAGGCAACATGTTGGATTTCAGGAAATTACAGCCGGCAATCTTTTCAAGCATGGAGAAGCCCTGGATGCATAGAAGTGGCTGGTAAACATGATAGGTCTTCTGAAGGCAACTCGAATCCCTGACGAGAACTAAGTGGAAATGACCAAGATTCAGTTGAAAGATATGGCCAGGACGTGGTGGTTGGTGGAAGCAACGAGACTGGAAAAGCCCATCACTTGGGACCAGTTCTCGAAGGATTTCTATGAGAAGATTCTTCTCTGTAATAGCTCAGAAAGAAATGAAGGAACGATTTATCAAATTACAGTAAGAAGATTGAATTGTAAATAAGTGCGCTGCAAAGTTCCCAAGGCATAGTCGGTCGGTCTCTTACATGGTGGATGACAAGGAGAACCGAGCAAGTAATATTTTAATGAGAAAGGGAGATGAGGATCAAGATGTCTCTTATTCCCAAGCAGCCCAAGAAGTATTCTCAAGTTTTTTTGTCATCATCTGGGAAGTAGAATGGACCCAGAGAAGAAAGATCAGGATGAGATGCAGATGAAGTTGGCAAAGAGACCCTCTTATTTGATAGAAGTGAAGGCTCAGACAGGCCTCTGGATGCGCCACTGGCTGAACCATCCCTCCAGCCTTGCCTTCAGCATATGACATTGAAAAACACCTAGAGGGGGGGTGAATAGGTGTGAATGCTAATCTAATGATCTTTTTAAACTTTAATTAAATGAGTGATGCAACGATCTCTCAAAACACGACTAAGAGCCGAATACCCCTTGCGAGGTTCTGAACTCCTTCCTCCCAATTCCCCTAGATATGGGTTAGAGGTGCGCAATGCAACCGTGTTGTATGAGATATGATCGAACAAGTAAAGGATGAAATGCTATGATGGAGTACACACAAGCAATATAGCAAGTAAAGTGAACTAGACAAGATTGCACAAGTAAAGGGTTAGTTCTCAAGCAAATAATTCAAGACAATATAAAGTAAGAGAAATTGAAAGCAAGAATGACACAAAGGCAATCGCAAACAAGATGATTTGTTTCGAGGTTCGAGCACACTTGCTCTAGTCCCCGCCTTCACCTCCGTGAAGGGTTTCCACTATCCACCGAGGATGCCTTTACAATTGGTCTACCGAAGACCGAGCACCGAGCTCCATCGAGTACAAAAGAACCTCTACCGAAGAGGTTGCTCCACAAAGAAGGATTACAAGAACCAAGTGATCACAACAAGATCACTACACTTTTCTCAAACTCTTTTACAAACACTCTCACTTCAATTACAACTTCACTATAGAATGAGTATAGGATTTTTGGCTCTATGAAGTGTGGTGAGAAAAACTTCAGTTGTAGAGTGATATGAGCAATCAAACACAACTGAAAAACTAGCTCAAAAAGAATTGGAATGAAAGCTTTAAACTCTTTTCTTTTCTCTTTTGAAAACAATGTAAACTTGAGGATTTTTCTAAGTCATATGAAGGAGAGACTTCTCCTCTATTTATAGGGTTGAAAATAAGTTAAAAACATTTTCTTTACACCTAATTCAACCTGCAAAAGCACCCCAACAACTCTCCAAAAATCTGTTAAAGCAGAAAAAGAAAACAGTTTTTCAGAAAATCCCAAAGAGGAAAGAGCCGTTGTTAAGTTGCAGGCTTGGCGGTCGACCGGTACGGTCGACCGCCAGCCCTGCTGGAAAGAGCCGTTGGCTCTCGGTCGACCGGTCCGGTCGACCGACCCAAAAGGAGGAAACACAGTTTCCTTCTTCCGGTCGACCGGTCCGGTCGACCGAAATATCCCGAGAGCAGAATGCTCTCCGTCGGTCGACCGGTCCGGTCGACCGATGTTGCCTGACACTGAAAAACTGGGCTGTTTTGAAGATGGAATTTTTGTAAAAATATTTTAATAATACCAATAGCTAAGTATTATGCAGAAAATAGTTTATACACATGTTTTAAACAAGTTTTTCAGGATATAAAGCTTTGGTACATGTATATATAAACTAAGGCATAAAACTTAGAAATAACCATTTTCAAAACATAGGAAATACATGAAACAAGTGTGTGTGCAAATCCTAGAGCCAAATTTCCTATATTCAAACTTTAACATTCTAAACTTACAAACTTCTAAAAGACTTCAAGGCAATGCTTCAAGATGGGCTATCTCCACTTGATCTTCAATTTTTGCATCTTGAGCCCAATTGGAGTTGACTTGAGTCCAAAACCTTGTATTTGTGAGAGAAGACTTCTAGTATGAATAGAAATCTGAAAACACACTTAAACAACAAATGTTATTAGTACAAATAACTAATATGTTTTGTAATCATCAAAATACACTAAACAAGGGTGATTGTAACCTTGGGCCAACAGACATGTGGGTATTGTCTGAAGCCGGGCACCTACAATGCAACCGCCAGGAAAGTTATGAATTATGTCGTATGCGGGTCTGGAGATTAGTTGAAAAGTGACTGTCTATTCAAGGAGACAGAGAACATCGCATCAATCAGACCAACTCATCCAGTACCACAATTGGAAAAGAATCCGGGACCTACTGGCCAAATGATCTCGCTTTATCCTCCAACATCAAGCATAAGCCAGGTACAAAAGAGACCAAGAGCTAGGCACATGGTAGAAGGAGGCAAACATATAATCTGACTGAAGAGGAAGTCAGGATGCTCAATATCTGAAAAAGGAACCCGGTACTGATCGTAACTATTTATCCCCATTTTTAGCATGTCCGGGAGTTGGTAAATTCTTTATATCATATCCTTCTTATTACACTATCATCACCAATCTTAGTCCGTCCGTGTCTACCTCCCTATTTCATGATTCCTATCCTTTCTATTTTTTTTACTATTCTAATTTTCGTAATCTTTATGCCAACTTATGATGTGCGTAGACTAGTGAGGTAACAGCAGGGCAGATGTGGTTTGCTCTCATTGTGTTCTGACATTCCTCGACTCTGGTACATCACATTGTCTTATATTGGACAGATCTTCGGCCTCGCATTATATTCTTGTATTTATGGATACATCATGGGAGACCGGTACATCAAGCGGAGTAGTCATCGCTTATATAATCAGGTATTCTCAGAGCTGATTTGCAGTCAGGTTATTATTCAGAAGACAGCATTCGGGACACGTCTCGGTTATTATAATTTCTTGATCGTGTTCTCAGAGCCACTAACTCCTAGCAGTCTTTATTGATTTGGTGGACCATAGGCTTCGCTAGCCTCGCCAGGCGAGGGTCGTGCTCTAGTCACCCATGGACCTAACCGGGTGTGGACTTCGCTACACCCTGGTGCTTGGCATTTAGCGTTGTGTTACGCACTGGCTTCGCCGTGTGAGCTTCGCCATATGCGAGCCTCGCAGAGCGTTAGCTTCGCTGCACCCTAATGTCTAACACCTGAGCTGTGCTACGCGATGGCCTCATCTAGGCTTGGCTTCGTCTGTGGCTAGTTCCTTCAGTGCTTAGCACTCTAGCCCGTTCCTCGGATTTCTTATGCCTAGTGTGCTTTCATGGATCTGCTGAACAGAGTTTCATCACTGTATCTGAGCTATCGCCATGATCCTTGTCAATGATCCATTCGACCAATCTTGTAGGACTCAGATATCTTCTACATGTTTCATCTGCAGTCGGGTTATCATTCAGAAGTCAGTATTCAGAATTCTTCACAGTTATTCTATATTATTGACTACGTCTTTCAGAGTTAGCAACACCCAATATGCAGAAATTCTTAATTATTGGTCTTCTTGATTTATACTCAGCATTATCAAGGTTTTCTTTATCTTGGGTATTCTGGGTTATTCCCGGGGAATTAATATGTATGTGGCACATTAGTAATTCTACTGCAGACTCTTTATCAAGGACAACATCATGCCATGCAGTCTGATTGAAGTATTATTGATTATCTCACCAAGTTATCTCACTTTATATTATTCAGAATGGGTTAATCTTTTGAAGTTCTGACAGTGTTCTTTTATAAGCAGACAGTAGATCAGTGTTAATATGGCACCGTCAGAGGATGTATCTATACGGCAGAAGTGCAGAGATGCCTTGGCCCTGAGTTAGCCGTTCAGTCGATCTGGGAGAACAGCCCTTAGTTATTCATATCTTGATTGGCATAATCCTCATTCTTATCCTTTCTGTGTTCATCTTCCCCTTATCGAAATTGTGAGGACGCAATTTTTTATAAGGTGGATGGAGTGTAACACCCCGCTCCCCGAATACGTACTTAGTTGCGTATTCATATTTCTGATCATATTTTTTTGATTTACTTCCGGTATTAGTTTTGTATTATGAGTTATTTATATGATCGTTTTGCCTTGGATCTGGATTTGTGAACTCAGAGTCAGCCCTACTCTGAACCGGGGACCGATCCTAGAGTATTGCTTGATTTAGACTTTCTGGTATTCTGATTTGACCGATTTCAGTTTCAAACATCATTTTCTAATATTCTAGATTTTTCGTGATTTTTTGGAATTTTCCTGAATTAAATTGGAAATCTTCAAAACCGGGGTCGACCAATACCGCGGACCGATTCTCGGATTTTTAATTTACAAACGGAGTTGAAATTCAAAAAATGGCTTTCCTGTAACTTCTTAAAATCACATTTTCTATCTAAATACTTTTTCTGAGAATTTTCTGAATTTATCGAAATTCCACTGGATTTGGTGTCGGCCAGTCTCACTGGTTGATTCCAGGAATTTTATTTTACAAATGGAATCAAATTTCTAGATTCTGCTTTCATATTACTTTTTAGAATTATAATTTCTCCTTTCAGGCTTTTTCTGGGAATTTTCAGAATTTATCAAAAATCCGGCCAACCCGGTGTTGACCGATATTGACGATTGACTTTATGATTTTTATTTTGAAAATGCGATTGAATTTCTGAAAACTGATTTCATCAAAAATCTTTATATAATATTTATTATTTTTGAGAATTTTTGGGAAGCTTTCCAAGTTACTTTATTTTTTAGACTTTTCCGGAGTTTTCGGTGTTTTCCCAGATACCGGAATTTGTCCAGATATTTTATTACCTCTCTCCTCGCTAGACGCGAGTTCCACCAACCTAGATTCCACAATTAATGTGGAGACTCTCTCCATTCCGCATTTAATGCTTTGTTCTTCCGAAAAATCAACTCAGATCAAATCACCCATGCCTTTTTGTCTTTCCTGTAAACGCGACTTTGTATTTTCCTTTTTGGACGCAGCAACAATCTCCGCGTCCAGCTCTAATAGCCCAGATGCGGGCTTCAATTGCATGGAGACGCAAGTCTCCATTCTTGCGTTTCTTTTGATTTGAATGGAGAGACTATATTATAATATAACCACTTCCCTCCTATATATATATATAAACACCCACTCCCACACTCTCTCTCTTTCATGATTTCTTTCCTTCTTCCTTTTCCTGCCAACAGCCACCAACGAAAAACAGCAGCCCAAGCTTCTTGGCCGGCCATCACAACCCATTTTCTCCAATTTTTTCACCACCATTAACTCCACAAACTCCTTCACCTTCTTCTCCTCCATTTCCTCCTCCATTCCAACAACAACAACAACCATAATATCATCTCCATCACCATCTTCTTCCTCTTCTTTTCCACCAAACAACCCATCATCTCCACCAACTTCACCACCATTTCCACCACCACTTCACCACCTTAACCACCACCAACCATACCATCTTCTTCTCCTCGTCATTCTCTTTCCAACGTGCTATAGGCTCGCCCTCCGAAACACCATTTTCAAATCTTCTTTTTTTTCATTTGAACTATACTTGCACCATCAACCTCCTTCTCTTTTGGGGCCTTGGCCACCCAACTCCGGCCAACTCCGGTCGCCGCCGGCGAACACCGGCCTAGCCACGGTCGGCCTACCTCCCCCTTCTTTCCTTTCTTTCTTTCTTTCCTTTGCATTTCTTTCTTTCCTTCTTTCTTTTCCTTCCATTTTCTTTTCTTTTCATTTCTTTCCCCTAAACCTGCGTCTTCCCTCTCACCCTTTTCCTGCGTCTCCTTCCTTTTTCCTGTCTCTCTCTTTCTCTCTTTGTGTGACTCCTAGACGCGGATTTTACCCTCTGCGTCCGAGTAATTATTCAACGCGGTCCTCGCGTTCTTTTGTCAACGCGACGCAGAGTTTACGCTCGCGTCTACATTCTCCTTGTGTCCTTGCTGAAACGCGGGTCTCGAACCCTGCGTTTGTGACATCCACGCGACGCGGCTCCCGCGTCTGCGACCCCCGCGTCTCAATCTCAAACCCGCGTCCCCCTATACACTCTCTCTCTCCATGTACTTCTCTCTCTAGTTCTCTCTTTCTCTCTCCTCTCTCTCATTTCTTTCTCTCTCTTGATTTTCTCCTCTCTCTATCACTTTCTTTCTAACGCATTGACGCGTTGATTTCCTAGATTCCGGAGATCAGGGATTTCACCATGTTTTTCAAGGATTTAGGCGAGTGTTCTCGCTTTCCTCTTGGCTTTCCCATTTCATCTGGTCGACTTGTATTATTCATGATTTATGCTGTTTGGAACTAACACTTTCTTTGATTGTGCTCAGCTATTATTGTATCACTTGCCAAGTACTCACTTGATATATTAATACTTGACATGCTTTTACTTGATACTTACAACCTACATGCTAATACCTGACACCCGTCTATATCACTTGATAACTGTCGTGTCATCACCTGACAACCGACTTACTACTACTTGACACTTACTTCTTACTATGTCATGACTTATCACTTGCCTCTTGATATATTAAAACTTGACCTGTGATTATCACATTTACGGGAATACTATACTTGTTATCCTGCATTACATGCAGTGACTTGAACCGTGTACTTGTTATCCTGTATTACATATACAGTGACCAGAATCTACAGTACTTATGTACTCCTGAACTCCTGATCATGTCTTGTACCTGCTATTCCCGTAAATTGATAACTACATAATAAATCATAAAATGGAACAACTTGCATCGGGTCGGGGAAACTTGCGGCTATCAATATATGTTCGTGTTTACAGTGGTACTAGGCATGTTGTGCAACTAAAACTTCCGGTCTGACCTGTGGGCCTCCAGGCGACCGAGGGGAGTGTTGGCTCCCTCCTTCTTGGTACCATCTTGATAAGGGCATTCTATAAGACCCTCCTGATCGCCTTGCGGCAGGTTCCGTCCACCAAGCAACGGAACAATCCTGGGCCGTGGTCCCGGGTATGTACGGGACCCACTGTAAATATTGTTCGTTGATACCCCCGTTGGTTTCCAATAACTACCTTGCTTTTCTCAGATGTGGATATATGTGCGCTGGGACGCTAGTTCACATATCTAGACATCAGGGTAAGACGAGTAATAATAATAATAAAAGATGCCAGCCATGTATCTGCTGTAAGCCTTGCCATATTTGCTTGTATCGGATTTTACTTCGGATTTCCGGTTTTATGATTATTATATTATACCTGTTCATATCCTGCCTATCTCTTGCTCTTATCTGATCATACTATGAGTCTTCCCTACTTGATATCATTTGCTGTATATCTACTTGCTCCTGCATGCTTGTGCCACGACACCGTTTTCATGTTTATGATCCAGATTTATCGTTACACATGTGCTTATCCATACTCGCCATCTGGCTTTTGCATCACCACTCGCCGGGGAGTTCTGACTCCTCTGGATCCTCATGTCCAGGTCTTGGAGCTTGGAGCGTGTGGACTCTCCCAGTTACTGATCAGAGTGGCGCAACGGTAGCGTGAATCTCCAGCAGACCGTTCAGAGCTCTATCGTTCCAGGCCCCCTGTGTGCCTCTCGAGTTTTCCTGTTGTACACTCGTGAGTGCCTTTTGTACTGTTCATACTTGTACATCTACTTGTATTCTCGCATTTGCGCCTATCGGTGATGTAATATTCTTGTAATATTTATCACATCTGGTGATAACCTTGTAATTGTACTCATATGTTGGAATGTATAATGCACCATTTGCTTCCGTACTCTGATTCTTGCCTGTACTGATGCTTAGTGTATATACGTGAGGGTATTTTTGACCTGCGTATATACGTCGCAGTAACGTCTCCGTACCCGCAGGATCGGGGCATTATAGATGATTCATATTGTTTAGAAAAACTTATTTTAATGATTCTAGTTCATGGTTTCAAAGTTTTGCTTTTAATCAAAACTTATTTGGGATTTAATGTCAAATATATATATATATATGTGTGTGTGTGTGTGTGTGTGTGTATATGTATATGTATATATATATATATGTATATATATATATGTATATATATATGTGTATATATATATATATCATTTATATGTGTATTGGATTCTATCCATTCACACTATACTTCAAAAGTGTTTAAATATCTTATTTTTGTATTTGTATTAGTTTGAAGAAAAATCGGTTTTCCATCTCAAAGTTTAGTTTTTGAAAATACGGTTTTTGGTTTAAAGCTTAATTTTCATGCCTCAAAAATAGTTCAAATAGTTTGTAATATGTGTTGATGTTTGATCACGCATATTTGTACTTCAAATATTTATAAGAACTTATTTTTGTAGATTTTAGGGAGTTTTTTAGGTATTTAAAAAGTTACAATTTAAACCGTAAAAACCCAGGTCTGAGTCTTCTGGCGGTCGACCGATCGGTCGACCAGATCAGAGCTCGATCGACCGATGTGCACAGAACGTGCGCATAGCCGTGGCCTTGGGCCGGTCGACCGCACAGTCGATCGATCCAGAGAGCTTACTTTCTGGATCTGGCCCCAGTCGACTGGTTGGTCACCCAACCAGAGAGTTTGCTCTCTGTTTCTGGCCTCGGTCGACCGAGCGGTCGACTGACAGGAAGGTTGCCTTCAAGCAGTCGACCGAGTGGTCGATCGGTAACCTCAATGGTCAGAAATCTGACCGTTGGCCGGTCGACCGGGCGGTCGACCGACAGGCCATTATGGCCTGGTTCTAGACCCCAATGACTATATTTCCAAGACCCTATAAATATGGGTCATTGAGGTTAGTTTTTAACAAGATTTTTAAGAGCTAAAATTCTATACTTCTCCTAAGTTTTCAGCAAAATTTTCAAAAGAGTTTTTGTGCCAAATTCTCTATGTTTATTTGTTTTCAAAGTTTAAAAAAAATCAAAGAAACTAGATTTGGGAAATTTATTTTGTTCTTCATTTTACATATCTATCAAGAAGTTTTTCCCAAGTATTTTTTTGTTATTTTTTTTCAAACACTTTGTTTTCTCACATACTTGAGCACTCATCTCATATTTATCTTTAAGATCTTTTTGTGAGAAAAATTGTTTGTGATCCTTTGAGATCACTAAGTGTTGTTTGTGAACATTAAATCACCAAGTTGTAATCCTTTTCTTTGCTTTGACTTTGTGCCTTCTCTCTTGTGTAGAGGTGTTTGTGTTTGAGAGGAGAAGTTTTGTACTCTCGATGTTGAGTTGTAATTCCTCAATGGAGGCCCCTCTGTGGAAGGTCTTGTGTGGACATAGTGAAAATCCTTCTGTGTGAAGGCGGGGATATAGAGCAGTGGCTTGAACCTCGAAACATATCCCGGTATTTGCGTTTGATCTTCTATCTCTCAACTCTCATCTTTTTTATATCTTGCATTGTTATTAATTGCTCATATCATATACATACTTGGTATTGTTTGTGTGCCCACACTTGTATTTAATCAAGAGAGCTAAAGTAGCACCTCAACTCATAATTCAGAGGAATCATAAGTAGTAGTTTCAGAGCCCTTCACGGGGAATTCAGGCTCACTCTTGATTACACATAATGTGTTAGTAATTAGTTTTTAAATTTCACATCATTTGTCCAGATTAGTTAGTACACTTATTCACCCCCTCTAGATGTACTTTCATTTGGTATTAGAGCTAGCGCTCCAGATATTCGGTTTAACACTTAGGAGTGAGATCCTCATTGCTAATCTAGATTGCTTTGCACATATATAGTTTACACTCATGGATAATCTTGCTCCACCTATGTTTGATGATTCTAACATATATTTGTAAAAATTTAAAATGAGTTCATATTTGAAAGCCCTAGGTTTGCATGTTTACCTTGCCACTACCAAGAAATAAAGTTTTGGTAATGACAAGTACATTGAGGCTAATGCACAAACCATGGAGGCACTTAAGCACATATTTAGTAAAGATTATCTGTCTTTGATTTCTCATTGTGATTCCGCTTTTGCAGTGTGGAACACATTGATTTTTCCTAAGGAATAAATGATATACGCTTTGGAGTAGGAATCTAGTAGAGATGAGTCTGAGCAAGCTTACTTCATGATCCAAGGGAATGACTCCCTTGAGATAAAATTGGACACTCATCTAGATGATATTGCTAGTTCTTCATGTGATGATAATATGAATGCCCATGCTTTAAACGAAAAACTTTCATTATTTTGTAAAAATTTGCTTTCAAAATATAAAGTTTTGAAGAAAAAGTGTTTTGAATTAAAAAAATAAAATTTATTTTCAAAACTTGATTTAGTTTTGCAAGAAAGAGTTGAGATAGGCATAACACGATTGATTTAGTCTTCAATTATTGAAAATGATATTTGTGCTTTGAAGAAGAGTTGATTGTTTGGGCTCTACTTTGAGCTAATGTGCCATGAACCACACACGATTGAAATCTATATTTTGAAAGAAACATACTCCACATATGCATACACACCACGGCATGCGCATGCTCATCATGCTCACACACATGATTCTATGTATGCTAATGTGTATACTTGTACACATTGTGATTGTAAGGGCCACCTTACAAAATTTTAGTATGATAGGATTAATGTTTTAAATTTTGCAAGTAAGTTTGTTTGGGTTAAGAAAGGTGCTAACCTCCATGGACCTAAGAAAGTATGTGTATCAAAATCCATCCTTATTTCACTTGATGTAGGCATGGGCACTCACAAAACGTGAGAGTATTGATGCCTTGACGGTGGATGTGTTTGAGCTCAATGGACACAACTTGAGATGCATCGCTATCAAGAATGTTTGGTGGGAGGACCACCATGATTTGGAGACCTAGAGATTGGTTTATATGATTTGATAACTATCTCTAACTTCTTGTTTTAATTTATATGCTTTTATATTGATGATTTTAGCATATCATGTTTTTCATGTTCATTATGTTAAATATAATGTTAATTAGACATGTGATATACATAGATAGTTTTTGAGATACATCTATATTCATATGGATTCATATTTTTATATTCTCACTATATTTTAGCTATTGTGTATATCCTAGTTATAAAGCACTTACATTTAGCCTAATGATCATGTTTGTTTATATTTTTCTGCTTCATATTTTGATTACATATTTAGATGTAGTTTTCACTAAACTTATATTTACACTTGTACAAGTGGTGAGCTGCACTTGATTATTATGTTTGTGCCTTATTGCTCATGTGTGCTCATTACATGTATTAGTATAACTTAGTTTTGATAATTCTTATATTTACATGTGTTTTCCCTATTTTGTACATGTTTTTGTGTTTAGCTTCATGTATATGTAAATTTTTTTAAAACTATTCGATATACATGTTTTATCCTTGAGTCACTTATTTTATATGCTATATATTTGTTTATGGACTCAATTCATGTTTGGATATGTATGTATACTTTTTGTTTTGACTAAATATACATATACCTTGAAGTTTGTTTTGTTTTGATAAAAATTGAACTTCTATGATTTTCATGTTTATGAGTAAGATATTTTGATTGAGCTTAATTGCCTTATCTTCATGATTTTATTGATTACATGATTCTTGTACACTCTATATTTTATGTTTACTCGTGATTTTAAATTCATGAGCTTATTAGTACTTTATTGATCTTTAGTGTTAATTATTATGTGTTGGACCGAAGGCCCATCACTCTAGTTTTGATGATGATTAACTCATGTAGTTATAGTACTAATGATCTTGTGTTTAATTTGTATTAGATATTTGAGCAAGATCTTAGTTGGTGTTTAGCTTCAACAAAGGATTTAAAGTCAAAGTTTTGAAGCTAGCACGTGTTGATTCAAGAGCTCGCGCATCAAGATTGCATCAAGTACTCAAGAAGAGTCTAGCTCATTAGATCAAGGTTTGGACCAAGTCAAGAAGAGAAGAAGACCTTCAAGAGAAGATTTTCAAGAAGACTTGTGTCATGTTTGTAAATGTCAAGATTTTGTTTTTAGATAAAATGTAAAAGATAGATTAGTTGGTGGATTACTCAAGTTCATATACACTCACACACAAGATTTATATGCGTTTTCATAAAAGAATTTTCGTTTTGAAAAATACCGGTTTGGTTTTTAAGCATCAAAATATACATGTATTTTATCAAAACTTATTTTAGAGTTTAATGTCAAAAACATAGATATTACATCATACATGTGTAGTGCATCATATCCATACACACTAAGCTTTAAAAGTGTTTAGAATATTTTATTTTTGTATTTGGAAAAGTTTTGAAAAAATCGTTTATGAAAAATATAGGTTTTTATTTAAGGCAAAACTTCTATACTACAAAAATAGTTTAAAATGTTTGTAATATAATTTGATTTTTAATCAAACATGTTTGTATATCAAAGTATATCAATGAACTTATTTTTGTAGAATTTATGAGAATTTATGGGATTTTATTGAAGATAAAAAGACCAAATTTTAAATCCCTAAAACCTGTGTTCTAGCCTTCTGCTGGTCGACCGCCCGGTCGACCGACCGCACGGTCGACCGACCGCACGGTCAACCGAGCCAGAGGTCGGTCGACCGGGCGGTCGACCGATGTGCACAAACGTGCACAGTCTTGTTTGGCTGGAGGGCCAGTCAACCTACCCGGTCGACCGCCAGAGAGTTCTGCTCTATGGATCTGGCCCCGGTCGACCGGGCGGTCGACTCCTACTCTCTGTATCCAGGCCTCGGTCAACCAGCCAGTCGACGATGGCACAACGGTCAGAAATCTGACCCTTAGCCGGTCGACCGGGCGGATGACCGACAGCAGAAAGTTCTGTTGAGTTGTTCCCAACGGCTAGTTTTTGGAGCTTATTTATATGGGGCTATTTTGGGCTATTTTGAACAAGGATTTGAAGTGAGTTTTTAAGCTAGTTTTTCCTACCTTTCTAAGTGTTTATCTCCAATTATTTTAGAGCCAAATACTTCCATATCAAAAGGAGAGTTTTTCAAGAGTGTTTTGAGAAAGAAATTTCTTGAGTTTTTCACCACCAAATCAATCCTAGTTTTCTCAGCCACACTTGAGCTATCCATTGCTATATCAATCCTATGGGGATCTTTGTTGTGAGAGAGTTTTAGGTGATCAAAGTGTTGAGATCACCAAAGTATTTCATATTTGTATTTGAGGAGTCGAACTTGCGGGTTCGTGTTGTTTCGAGTTCTTGTGGGAGCTCGGTGTAGAGGTGCGGCCTCGGCAAGCTAGTGTGCTTGCGTGTGTAGTTCTTGTGGGAACAAGAGAGGGACTAGTGAGTCCAAGGAGTTCTAGTGTAAACTCATTGTAGGTGTTGCGGCACCGAGTGATCCGGTGGGATCGATTCTAGCGGAAATCCATTATAGTGTTGAAGGCGGGGACGTAGAGCAAGGGTGCTCGATCCTCAAAATAAATCTTTCGTGCTTGCGATTGCTCTCTCTATCTCTCAATTGTGTTTATATTTGCATGCTTTTATTGTTCATATTCATTACTTGCTTGATATACTTGTGCTTAATTGATATATGCTTGTGATTGTTTTCTCACCCTTGTATTCAACCAAGAGAGCCATAGCGGCACCTCAACTCTTATCTAGAGGAATCTTGAGGAGATAGTCCAGAGCCCTTCATCGGGAATTCGGCTACACTCTTGTGTTATACTTGGTGTGTTTAGCTTAATAGTTTTTATTTTGCATAAATAGTTTTAATTTCGCATTAATTTATTATTAGATTAGCTAGTCACCTACTCACCCCCTCTAGGTGATTTCAATTGGTATCAGAGCTGTTTTACCTTTTATGCTTTAAAGTCCTTCATGCTTTAAAATTAACCCTAAATGATGAATATTTATCTAGGATTTCTAACTTTGATTCGGCTTTTATAGTATGGAACACTTTAGTCTCCCTTGGTGAACAAAAGGTATACTATACGGGAGTGACTCGGATGATGAAAGCGATGCTTCCAGCCTGTGCTACATGGTCTACGGTGATAACCCCTTTGAGGTAAATTCTAAATCCGAGCTTGATAAGGATGTTGACATGTCTTATGATGAGATTGCTTCATTTTGTCAACAACTTCTTGAAAAATATGACTTGCTTAAAAAGGATAATAAGAAATTGAAAAATAAATTTGATTCCTTGTTAAAAGAAAAAGATTCCTTTCAAAATAAATTGGAACGCATTTCAAAAGAAAATGAATTTTTGAAAAATGAGAATATTTTCTTGTCTTCTAAATTAAATGATCTTTGTGAAGGAAATACTTCTTTGAAAAATAAAATTATTTTGGTAGAAAAAGAAAAAGAAATTATTTTGGAAGAAACAACTCTTTGAAAAAATCTGTTTTAAAAGGAAAAGAAAATATTTCTAAAAAGAAAAAGGTTATTGATTCTCATACTTGCCATGCTCTTCATGCAACCATTGATAAAAATGAGATTCAATTTTTAAAAAATAGAATAGATTATTTGAGCTCAACTTTGAGCAATTGTATATTTAATCATTCTAAATTGGAAACCTTGTTTCAAAGGAAACAAGCTCTACATGTACATGCATATCACCCATGACATACATATGCACACCTTGCACATCATGATCACACTCAATCACATGTGCATCCTACAGTGTACAAATGTACACATTGCGGCCACAAAGGCCATTTAGTAAAGTTTTATTTTGATAAGATAAATCATATTAATTTTTCTAGTAAAAATGTTTGGGTTCTGAATAATGCTAACCCCCGTGGACCTAAAAGAAAATGGGTACCAAAATTCTCACCTCTTGTGTTTGATGTAGGTATGGGCTCTCACATGACGTGAGAGAATAGTGCCTTGGTGGTGGATGCATGGGCTAGATGGACGTACATTTGATGCATCACTATCAAGGAAGTTTGGTGGGAGGACCACCATGATTTGAAGATATAGAGATGTACCCTAATGATTTTGGTAACTATCTCTAACTCCTTATTTGTTTACATGCTTTTAGATTATTGATTTTTAGCATGTTTTCATGATTGTTATTAAATACCATGTTATTTAGACTTATGACATACATAGTAATTGAGATACACCCATGTTCATATAGATTCATATTTTGTATTCTCACTTTAGTTTAGCTATTGTGTATATCATTACTCTAACAACATATGCATTTACCTTAATATCATGTTTGTTTATGGTTTTGCACTTCATATTTTGATTACATGTTTAAATGTAAATTTTCATTAAAACTTCTGCATATACTCGTACAACTAGTGGGCCACATTTGATTATTATATGTTTGTACTTAATTGCTCATTTATACCCATTAGATGTACTACTATAGCCTAGTTTTGATGATTCGTGTATTTTAACTTGTTTTCTCTATTCTTATGCATGTTTTGCTTCATGTATATGTTATTCTTGTCTAAAACTAATAGATATACATGTATACCGTTGAGTCTCTTGCCTTCATACAAACTATATTATAGAATCTTTTGTGTTTAGGATATGTATGTATATTTTAATTTTGGATAAAACATACATATACCTTGACGTTTGAGTTTAATGAAAAATAAATTTTTATGATTTTTATATTTGTTTGATAAAAAGAAATTTATATTTATTTTGAGTTTTATTGATTATTTCATGAATATATTATTCACATAACCTTTGTACACTCACATTATATGTTTACCCATGATTTTGTTTCATGAGCACATTTTTGAGCTTTATAGATTTTCAGTGTCAATCTGTTTTGTATTTAGTATGTTTCATGATATACATATGATTTGGTTTCATGTTTAAAAGATCTTCAATTAGTTTTTCAAAAATTACTTTAAACTAGTTAGTTATTTTTCAATTGGTAGAGTTTTCAAACTATGCTAAAATATTTTCAAACTATCATTTTTGAAAACCCCTACCAACCTAAGGGCGAATGGTTGGGTGACCATGTCTTGTAAGCTCTAATTGAAAATCTTTTAACATGTGCATGATTAGGGTGGATAGTTATGAGTAATATACATGAACTTCATGAAATTCTATTTTTGTATACTTATATATGTTTTCTTATATATGTATGCTTCAAATTTCAATTAATATCAATTTCATTTATTATTTTCATTTTCATACATATATATAATTTGATTGTGCTTGATTTATAATATCCTTACATGTTTAAAGCACAAATTATGTTTATGCTAAGGTTGACTAATTTTTAAATATTAATTAGTATTTTAATGAGCTTATGTATTATTTTCAATTGGTATTTCAATTGATATCAAAATATACTTCATATTTTACCTTTTAATTGATATCAAAATTTACAATATACTTCAATTGGTATCAATATGTTTCGATTTCAATTGGATTTTGATTTCAATTGGTATCAGAAATGTTTTACCTTTTATTTGGTATTAAAATTTATCATATATTTCAATTGATATCAAAATATAAAATATTTTACTTTCATTGGTATCAAAATTTACAAATATTTCAATTTCACTTGGTATCAAAAATTTTCAATTTCAATTGGTATAAAAAATCTTGTGATATCTTAAAATTTTATTTATTTATAGGTGATATCTTAAAGTTTTTCTTATTTACAAGTGGTATCTCAAAATTTATTTTATTACTTTAAGTATTATAAAAATTTGTGTTAAAAATGTTTTGATATGTGTCTATATGCAAGGGGAGCTTAACATCTCTTTTATATATAGATTCATGTTGAGTGTATCTTATATTGAGGAGCTTGACATCTCTTCTTTATATGATACACGTGTGTAGGGGGAGCTTAACATTTTCACTTATGCATTGTATATTATGCTTTATGTGAGTTAGAGTTTTATCATCCCTTCTTCATGTAATGCAAGTATGAAGGGGAGCTAACTTAACGTCTTCCTCTTCATGAATGTATATCGCATATATATCCTTATTATTGATTTGTTTTTCACCCCTTTGTTAATGATTGACAAAAAGGGGGAGAATGATTTTGAGTTTATATATTTACATATGCATATTTATTTTGAGTTTATATATGCATATTTAGAAATTGAGTTTATTCATATATTGAGTTTATATATGCATATTTATGGGGGAGAAGGATTTTGAAAGTTTATACAAAAAAAAGGGGAGAAATATTTGATGATTTATATATGTATGTTTATTTCATTTTCTTAATTATAACAAAAAGGAGAAGAAGGTTTTTTGGGAGAAGAATTTTTAATTTATGTATGTTTCTCTCACCTTATTTATGCATATATATTTGTCTAGTTTTATGCACTTCATTGAATATCGATTTGTTTATTGTTATGCATGAGTTAAGGAGGAGCTTCTATGAAGCTTAACTTTAATTCATGCATATATAACTCCATGAATTTTGTCACCA
Organism: Agave tequilana; assembly: GCA_038442645.1. Lineage (NCBI taxonomy): Eukaryota > Viridiplantae > Streptophyta > Magnoliopsida > Asparagales > Asparagaceae > Agave > Agave tequilana. The sequence continues at coordinate 94,758 of JAVJIF010029660.1, read as the reverse complement.
TCAAAAAGGGGGAGATTGTTGGCCCGAAGGCCCATCACTCTAGTTTTGATGATGATTAACTCATGTAGTTATAGTACTAATGATCTTGTGTTTAATTAGTATCAGATATTTGATCAAGATCTTAGTTGGTATTTAATTTCAACAAAAGATTTAAAGTCAAAGTTTCAGAGCTAGTACTGTTGATTCAAGAACTCGTGCATCAAGAATACATCAAGTACTCAAGAGGAGTCTAGCACATTGGATCAAGGTTTGGACCAAGTCAAGAAGGAGAAGAAGTCCTTCAAGAGAAGATTTTCAAGAAGACTTGTGTCATGTTTGTAAGTGTCAAGATTTTATTTTTAGATAAAATTAAAGGATAGATTAGTTGGCGGATTACTCAAGTTCATATACACTCACACACAAGATTTATATGTTTTCATAAAAAAGTTTTCGTTTTAAAAATACCGGTTTGATTTTTAAGCTTCAAAATATATATGTGTTTTATCAAAACTTATTTTAGAGCTTAATATCAAAAATAAAGATATTACATCATATATATGTAGTGGATCATATCCATACAAACTAAGCTTTAAAAGTATTTAGAATATCTTATTTTTGTATTTGGAAAAGTTTTAAAAAAATCGTTTTTGAAAAATATAGGTTTTTGTTTAAGGCAAAACTTATATACTACAAAAATAGTTCAAAATATTTGTAATATATTTTGATTTTTAATCAAATATGTTTGTATATTAAAGTATATCAATGAACTTATTTTTGTAGAATTTATAAAAATTTATGGGATTTTATTGAAGATAAAAGACCAAATTTTAAATCCCTAAAACCTGTGTTTTAGCCTTCTGCCGGTCGACCGCACGGTCGACCGAGCCAGAGGTCGGTCGACCGCACGGTCGACCGATGTGCACAAATGTGCACAGTCTTGTTTGGCTGGAGGGCCGATCGACCGACCGGATCGACCGTCAGAGAGTTCTGCTCTATGGATCTGGCCCCCGCCAGAGAGCTTCTGCTCTCTGTATCCAGGCCTCGGTCGACCGGCTGGTCGACCGATGGCGCAATGGTCAGAAATCTGACCGTTGGTCGGCGGTCGGCCAACAGCAGAAAGTTCTGCTGAGTTGTCCCCAACGGCTAGTTTTTTGAGCCTATTTATATAGGGCTGTTCTGGGTTGTTTTGAACAAGGATTTGAAGTGGGTTTTCAAGCTAGTTTTTACTACCTTTCTAAGTATTTATCTCCACTTATTTTAGAGCCAAAGACTTCCATATCAAAAGGAGAGTTTTTCAAGAGTGTTTTGAAAAAGAGATTTCTTGAGTTTTTCACCACCAAATCAATCCTAATTTTCTCACACACACTTGAGCTATCCATTGCTATATCAATTCTATGGGGATCTTTGTTGTGAGAGAGTTTTAGGTGATCAAAGTGTTGAGATCACTAAAGTGTTTCATATTAGTATTTGAGGAGGCGAACTTGCGCGTTCGTATTGTTTCGAGTTCTTGTGGGAGCTCGGTGTAGAGGTGCGGCCTCGGCAAGCTAGTGTGCTTGTGTGTGTTGTTCTTGCGGGAACAAGAGAGGGACTAGTGAGTCCAAGGAGTTTTAGTGTGAACTCGTTGTAGGTGTTGCGACACCGAGTGATCCGGTGGGATCGATTCTAGTGGAAATCCTTCATAGTGTTGAAGGCAGGGACGTAGAGCAAGGGTGCTCGAACCTCGAAACAAATCTCCCATATTTGCGATTGCTCTCTCTTTATCTCTCACTTGAGTTTATATCTTGCATGCTCTTATTGTTCATATTCATTACTTGCTTGATATACTTGTGCTTAATTGATATATGCTTGGGATTGCTTGCTCACACTTGTATTCAACCAAGAGAGCCATAGCGGTACCTCAACTCTTATCTAGAGAAATCTTGAGGAGATAGTCCAGAACCCTTCACCAGAAATTCGACTACACTCTTGTGTTATACTTGGTGTGTTTAGCTTAATAGTTTTTAGTTTGCATAAATAGTTTTAATTCCGTATTAATTCATTATTAGATTATCTAGTCACCTATTCACTTCCCTCTAGGTGATTTCATTATGTACTTAGCATGTTTTCATGGGATACATAATTTGGTTTTATGTTTTGAAGGATTTTTAACTAGTTTTCAAAATTACTTTAAACTAGTTATCTATTCTTCACTTGGTAAAGTTTTTCAAACTATGTTAAAATACTTTCAAATTATATTTTTGAAAACCCCTACCTTCTAAGGGCAGTTGGATGGGCGATCATGCCTTGTATATCCTCAATAAAAATCTATTTAAATAAGTGCATGAAAGGGAGGTAGTTATGAGTTATACATATACTTATCATGGAAATTAATTTTTGTATATTCATGTTTCTATATATGTATGCATCATATTTTAATTGATATTATATTGCTCTGATCATATATACATATAGATATTTTTCTTGTGCTTATTTTATAATGTCGATACATATTTAAAGCACAAACTGATTTTATGTTAAGCTTGATTTAGTTCTTAACGATAATTGAAATCTTTACAAGCTTATGCATTATTTTTATTGGTATTTCATAAAGGGAAAAATTCTTATTTTATCGATCAATTGGTATTTATTTTCAATTGGTATCTTACTCTCACTTTTATGATAAAAAATATTTTGTTTGAAAAATGCTAACAATTTCAGTGTTGGTATCAATAATCTTAATTTGGTATTATTCTCAATTTGGTATCTATATTGCAAAATAGTTTTAGTATTTACCTAAAAATTTGATTTTTTACTTTCAATTAGTATCATGCCTTTCTATTGGTATCAATTGGTAAAAAGATTATTTCATTTTCAATTGATAAAAAAATTGTTTCTCGTTCAATTGGTTTCTTTCAATTGATAGTTTTTATTAGTATCAAAAATTTATTTGTTGGTATTGTTTGTTTTTCTTCACCCATTGTTGATGAGTGACAAAAAGAGGGAGAAGGATTTGAGTTTATATATGCATGTTATAGTAATTGTTTATGCATATATGTGTGTGTGTGTGTATGTGTGTGTGTGTGTTTGTGTGTGTGTTTTATGAGTTTTATTACTTATTGTTTATTATTGTTTATTGATATTTGAGCTACATTGAATATCTTTATTTGTTTATTGATATGCATGAGTTAGAGGGGGAGCTTCTATGAAGTGTATTCTTAATCAATGCATATATAACCTCAAAAGTTTTGCCATCATCAAAAAGGGGTAGATTGTTAGCCAAAAGGCTCTTCATTTTAGATTTGATAATGACTAACTTATGAAATTAAGTTACTAATAATCTTGTATTTATATAGTTTCAGTCATTGATTAAGATCTTAGTAGGTGTTTAGTTTCAACAAAAGATTCAATGTCAAGTTTTGGAGCTAACATATGCTGATCAAAGAGCTCGCGCGTCAAGATCACATTTAGCACTTGAATGGAGTCAAGCTCATGAATCGTGTTTGGATCGAGTCGACTTGGAGATAGAGATCGACAAGAAGACTTCAGTTTGTTTAGTTTTTATTTTAAATCTTGTGTAAGGATAGTTAGTTTTGATATGCTCAAGTACAGACACACAAGTTCAAAAGTTTTGGTTTTTGCTTAACCGTTTTGAATTTTAAAGTATTTATCCTTTAGTTTCATGTATAGATAGAACCAAAAGAAGTTTACATAGTTTATGTGTATATTAGATTTTATCCATATGCATTGATGATTCATATTGTTTAGAAAAACTTATTTTGATGATTCTAGTTCATGGTTTCAAAGTTTTGTTTTAATCAAAACTTATTTTGGGATTTAATGTCAAAAACATAGATATATCATTTATATGTGTAGTAGATATTATCCGTACACACTATGCTTCAAAAGTGTTTAAATATCTTATTTTTATATTTGTATTAGTTTGAAGAAAAATCGGTTTTCCATTTCAAATTTTGGTTTTTGAAAATATAGTTTTTCGTTTAAAGCTTAATTTTCATGCCTCAAAAATAGTTTAAATAGTTTGTAATGTGTGTTGATTTTTGATCACACATATTTGTACTCCAAATATTTATAAAAACTTATTTTTGTGAATTTTATGGAGTTTTACGGGAATTTTTAGGTATATAAATAGTTACATTTTAAACCCTAAAACCCTACTCTGAGCCTTCTGGCAGTCGACTGACCTGTCGACCGGACCAGAGCTCGGTCAACTGGACGGTCGACCCATGAGCACAAAACGTGCACATAGCCTTGGCCTTGGGCAGTTGACCTCACGGTCGACCGATCCAAGGAGCTTGCTCCCTAGATCTGGCCCCGGTCGACAGGTCGGTTAACCGACCAGAAAGTTTGCTCTCTGGTTCTGGCCTTGGTCGACCAAGCGGTCGACCGATGGCAAGTTTCCTTGGGGCGGTTGACCGTGCGGTCGACCGGTAACCCTAACGGTCAGAATCTGATCGTTGACCGGTCGACCACGCGGTCGACCGACAGGCCATTCTGGCCAGGCTCTGGACCCCAACGGCTATATTTCTAAGGCCCTATAAATATGGGTCCTTGAGGTCAATTTTTAACAAGATTTTTAAGAAACAAATTTCTAAACTTCTCCTAAGTTTTTAGCTAAGTTTTCAAAAGAGTTTTTGTTTCAAATTCTCTATCTTTATTTTTTTTCAAAGTTTTTGAAAAATCAAAGAAAAACTAGATTTGAAAATTTTATTTTGTTCTTCATTTTACATATCTATCAAGAAATTTTTTTCAAGTGTTTTCTTTGTTATTTTTTTTTCAAAGCACTTTGTTTTCTCACATACTTGAGCTGTCATCTTATATCTATCTTTAGGATCTTTTTGTGAGAAAAATTGTTTGCAGTCCTTTGAGATCACTAAGTGTTGTTTGTGATCATTAGATCACCAAGTTGTAAACTTTTTCTTTACTTTGGTTTTGTGCCTTCCCTTTTGTGTAGAGGTGTTTGCGGTTGAGAGGAGGAGTTGTGTACTCCTGGTGTTGAGTTGTAATTTCTCAGTGGAGGTCCCTTTCTGGAAGGTCCTGTGTGAACATAGTGAAAATTCTTCTGTGTGAAGGCGGGGACATAGAGCAGTGCCTCGAACCTCGAAATATATCCCGGTGTTTACATTTGATCTTCTATCTCCCAACTCTCATTTCTTTTATATCTTATATTGTTATTAATTGCTCATATCATATACATGCTTGGTATTGTTTGTGTGCCCACACTTGTGTTTAATCAAGAGAGCTTAAGTAGCACCTCAACTCATAACTCATAGGGCCCTTTACAGGAAATTCGGACTCACTCTTAATTACACATAGTGTGTTAGCAATTACTTTTTAAATTGCGCATCATTTGTCCTAGATTAGCTAGTACACCTATTCACCCCCCTCTAGGTGTACTTTCATCAACCATATGACCAACTAAAACAAACTAGGTCATTAGATATTTTCATCAGTAACTAGAAGAGGTAAGCCAAATTTTAGTAGAAATTTCAAAATCTTGATTTTTTTTGTTAATTTCAGGATTCTTTTATCTATTTAATCATATGGTTTAAAAATAATTGATTATCTTTTTTGAAATTAGCAAAAACAAGATTTTTATTTTTGTTGTCCATCCAGACAAAGCCTTAGTAAGACATGTACATAATGAAAATTAGGAAAATTATTAATAAATAATTTATAGTTCCACACATTGTGTAAAATCTCGGTATAAGCATCGCCAATGATTTTAGTATAAATATTGCCAATATCAACCATCAATATCGACAATATCTCCCGATATTATAGAGTTGATTATCATATCGAGTACCTCAAAGCCCGATAAGATATTACCAATATATATCCGAATCAGATGATACTTGAAACCATGGTTCAAACCTAAGCAAATAATATAATATATGTAATATTTGATAATTTGGAGAAGGAGAATATTTTTGTATATTATTAATAAAGTAACATCAATATATATAAAAGTGGAGAATAAAATAAAAAATTTATACATGTCTAGATACAATGTATTACATGTCTATACACATGTCTAGATACAATGTATCACATGTATCACATGTCTGTTAACACCCCTCTCAAACTCACAGTGGATCAAACACCGAGAGTTTGAAAATATGTTCATTGATCGTCTCTCTCGACGGTGGGAATGGTGAAGTCATCCCTCGTCGATCGTCTCTCGTCGACAGCGGAAATGGTGAAGTCATCGCTCATCGATCGTCTCTCGTCAACGGCGAGAATATTGAAGTCATCACTCATCGATCATCTCTCATCGACAGCGGGAATGGTGAAGTCATTGCTCGTCGAGTGTCTCTCATTGACAGCAGGAATGGTGAAGTCATCGCTGGCGAGATCTCAGAGGAGGAAGCCTCCGCACTAGAGGGTAAGGGCCAAAGGAGGCTGTGGAGGTAAGGGTCGAGGGTAGCGCGGGAGTAAGATGTTATCAAGGTCGATAATATCGAAAGATGAAGAGATGGCCCAGTACTAGGCACAAGTACATACGCATGGCCCAGCGCAGGCTTGTTGATAGTGTAGAACGATGATCAACAAAGGAATGACTCTGATATTAGATGATTTGGAAAATGAGATTATTTTGTATATTATTCATTAAGAAATTATATCAATATATAAAGAAGTAGAGAATGAAATAAGAAAAATATACATGTCTAAATATAATATATTACATGTCTATACATATGTCTACATATAATTTATTATATATATCACATGTCTATTAATAATATTCACAAAACTACATAGTTCATGTAATAACTTAAGAGTATGACAAAACTATTGTGATATATGACCCAGTATCAGAGAGAGAAATTGAGATAGCCAATATTGTTCAAATTAAATTACTTGATAAATGAAAAAAGAGGGAATTGGGTTGTTGGTGGAGTCCATGTTGATGAGAGATCCCAAGTTCAAGTGGAGAGATGTTGAGAGTATTCATATTGTTGATTCAAAAGATTACTTGGGATAATGCAACTTCATAATGTTTTTTCTTCATTTCTTTTGTACAACAAAATGTAAGTCACATTTTATCTGTTAGGATTTGAGAAGCTTTTGTGCAAGAATGGTTACTTAGATCTGTCAAATCAAACACTTTATGAGCGCATAAGAAATATCAGATAAAACCCACAAAAAAGAAAAATGTCAAATTTATAATGTTCAACATATATATATATATATATATATATATATATATATATATATATATATATATATATATATATATATATATGTCAATAAGGAGAGCTAAAGAGAGATTTCAGTTTACAATAAAAAGAAGTACAGCAGACTTACACAGTTACATATTCAAAGATGTGAAGAATATAAAACCCTAGAAGACTTAATTTATTAGAGAGATCTCATCTCAATATATAGAGATTATAAACGAATATTGGGTTATGGGTAATGCAAACCCAATAACCCAATTATCTTATTATCTATCTAAACTAACACACTCTCTCAAGATGGAGCATAGATATCTAACTTTCCCAGGTTGTTACATAAATTTAAAAACACTTTGGGTGAGGCAGCTTTGGTAAAAGGGTCCACAAGCTACATCGAAGAAGGTGTGAACCAAAAAGCAACCACCTTCTTAATCTACACATCTTTGACAAAATGACAGTCAACCTCAATATGCTTGATCCTCTCATAGAATACAGGATTCTAGGTAATATAGATAGCAGACTGGTAATCATAATACGTAGGCGTGGGTCCAGACTGTCTAAAACCAAGCTCTATCAGTAGATTCTTTAGACAAACCATCTCACATACTATAATACCCTGTTCCCGGAGTATGTACTTAGATACGTATTCAGATTTTTGGATCATATTTTTTAATTTACTTTCCGTATTTGTTTTTATTTTATGATTATTTATGCTATTGTATTGCATTAGATCTTGTGGACTCAAAGTCAGCCCTAGTTTGAAGCGGAGACCCGAACCTAGTGGATTGCTCGATTTAGTCTTTCTGATAGTCAAATTTTACCGATTTCAGTTTCAAAATCGTTTTTCAATATTTTAGATTTTTCATGACTTTCTAGAATTTTCTCCCAATATTTTACAAAATGTTCAAAATCAGTGTCGGTTAATATCGTTGATCGATTCCATGATTTTTAATTTACAAACAGAGCTGAATTTCTATAATATGCTTCTACATTATTTTTCAGGTATTTTTGGGTTTTTTTTAATTTTGTCGCATTATATTAATATAATATTTTAATTTGGGTTTTCCCACTCTTGGGCTTGACACGTAGTGATTTACCAACCACCCACAAAATATCTAACTTATTAATATCTTTTTACTCTCTCCCCCTTCTCATTCTCTCTTTCTTTTTTCTCTCTCTTTCTCTCTCCCTCTCTCTTTCTCTTGCCCTCTCTTCTCCCCTTCTTCCACCCAGTCGACCGTCGCCTAAAGCGTCGCCACCCTCCGTCGCGCTGCCCGCAGCCACGCCACCGATGTTGGTGACCCTGACTTCGAATCCCCTCTCCCTTCTTCTCTCTCTACTCTTTCTTTCCCCCCACTCTTTTCCTTTCTCTCTCTTTCTCCTTTCCCTCTTCTTCTCTCCCAAATCTTCCACCCCCAGGGGAAAGATCTGCCATCGACCACCCTCTGGCGGCCACCTGGTGACGGCTAGCACTACCGCTGACTGATTAGTCTCTAAAACTGCATATTCATACCACATCTTCATATTTATTTAATATTAAATTCTGCTAATTATACCTCTCTTGTATGTTTCTAGGTGCATGATATGAAATGAAGAAGAAGAGCTAAAATCACCATTTAATTGGTGATTAAAAGCCGATAAAGATAGCCATTGACCTTGGAGGATGATTTCGTAAAAATCAGGGGCCTAAAACTAGAAACCAGGACATGCAGCCGACAGGGGGACAAGCGGGCAGCGCGGAGCAGGCGACGCTGTGTGTGCCGCCCTGGTATAGCCGCGGAAACGCGGCTTGGACCGCGTTTTCGCGGCCAAGTCATAGAGCCGCGCGCCAAGATTTGACGCGCTGCTCCGTACCTGTACCTTGGTGCCCAGTTTTGCCTATAAATACCCTAGGATTTCTAGAGCACCAGGAGGAGGAGTTTTGATGAGTTTTTAGGTTAGTTTTTAGGGTTTCCCTTGTTGTAGTTTAAGATAGTTTAGGTTAGTTCTTCTTCTTCTTCCTCTTTATATTTTTCATTTCTTTTAGATCTTATAATAGGAGAGAGAGTGGTACATGATTAGAAAGTAAGAGTGCTTGTAATAGAAGGTAACAAGCTATGAAAGGTTCTCTCTTTACCTCTCTTTGTTTTCTTCTCTCTAACTCCTTTTACATGTTTAGTTAATTTTCTCTCATGACAACTAACTACTAACTACTAACTTGCTAATTTCTTAATTGATAATCCAAATGAATCTAATAGTCTCTACTTGGCCTTGCTCTTGGAAGAGCCATTAATGGCTCATGATGATGGATTCTAATACTCTAACATCCTAACTCTCTAACAAGGTAACATTATTTTATTCCATGCTTACTCTTATTTAGTTTTGATGGTTTAAGTGTAACTTGCACTTATTTTGTTGAGTTTGGATGTGAAAGTTATCGTATGGGTCATGCTTTGAAACGCTCTTGAACCAAAGACTAGTGATGGCCAAGGATACATATGAGGCAACTATCACTAAGAGGTTAGCATGATTAGTGGAGCCATTAGTAGTTAGTAGCCATGAGTTTTCTTTTCTTTTTACTTTATTTTAGAAATATAAACAAAAATCACAAATACTATTCTTCTATGTTTCTCACTTCTTTGTTTTCACCGTACTTCTCTTTTCATTCTTTGTTTTCTTTTCTTTTCACTCTTTAAAATATAGAAGAAACTTTAACACACACGTGAACAAACTCGTAAAGCTTTTATCGCTTTCCGTCCCTATGGATTCGACCTGTTTAACCTCTATCTATAACGGAAGTATCGAGGAAGCCAAAGCATATACTTTTAACTCTTGATTTCAAAACACACACTTTTCGTGCGCAGTTTTTCCCCAATCAAATTTTGGCCCCGTTGCCGGGGATGGAAACTGTTTGATTTCACGTTTTTGTTAACTTTTCTTCTTTGTTTTTTAGTGTGCAGGTTAAAGTTTTAGCATTGCAGAAGTCCACACTTATTTTTGTATGGTTGGGTAAATTCTTATATATTCTTATATTCTGTTGCTAGTTTTGTTTATATTACCTGTGCACTGTAATAATTTTAAGAACTAAAATACGATAATTGGATATTTTAAAACTGTTTAGATATTTGCATCTAGGCACGTGTCAATTTTCATTCCAATATACTATATTTTATTCTTGTGTTGTTGTGATGTTGACGGAGGTGTACATATTGCATTGCATATAATTAGGACAAACATTACTATCTTTGTGTGTTCATTCTTATCTATATTGCATATTTGCACGAATTAAACTTAAGGGCAATACCTAAGATAACATAAGGTGAGGAAGTCATTACCCTCCCTTGTCCCAAAAATCACCTCTCCACTCACACAACCTAAGCCTTAATAAAATTTGCTAGACGTAGGCCCCTAGGGACATCTCAGACTCATTTAAGAGATTGACCTAAGGGGAAAGTTGTTAGAAGTTGACTCTTATCAAATAGGTGTGTAAGGTTGGGGATTGAGAGGCGAAACCTCAAAGAACAGTGATTTGATATAATTAGGCCCGTTGCTCCTGTACGGATACCTCCCATTGATTTTGCCCCTACCTGGCCGATTAATTCGTGATCAGATTCTGACAATATATCCCCCCGTGGATAGTCTAACCAATTAGGAGTCGTCTAGGTCTAAGTCAACCCTAGCATAACTTTGTTTCTTTTTCTTTTTCTTTATTTATTTGTTTGTTTGTTTGTTTTTCTTTCTTGTAAATTGTGATATAGATTTCAACAACAATAATATTTTCAATCATAATATGAATCCATATTTCACCCCAACCTTATTTGACTTGGATAACTTCAACCCAGATATGTACAACATGAGCTAATCATATAGGCCGGATTGGGATTATTCGACTCAATATGACCCATACCCCCAATCTTATGATCATAATTTTTAAAATAATTTCAACTCTTCACAGAGTCAATGGGGATTCACCTCCCCTGACTCAAATTTTCAACCACATTGTCCACGATTTTCATAATATTCATTCCCCAATTTTGATTCATTTACTCCTTTCCTGAACCACCAATTGAAGAAAAATCATCATTGGAAAGGAGTTTGGAAGAAGTGATAGAGGCCCAAAAATAATTTAAAAAAATGGTAGCCTCATCATGTCTATAAAATTTTCAAAATTCATGTAGCTCTTTTCTAGGATGACTCAAAGGAAAGTCATTGTGGAAAAAATTATAGAATTCGTGCAAGAAACCGAGCGCATAATGCAAAATACGATTGACTTCTCATATCCACCAAATGTTCATATGACTCACGAATCATGTCATTTAAGAAATCTAGCTTCAATTTCATCACACCAACCTGAATATGACCAACATCAACCTCTTGATAGTTTGACAAGTTATCTATTTCCTTAAATTGAACTTGAAGATGAATGTGAAACGAAATTTCAATTTAGCAATTCAAGTCCAATCCTTGAATCAATATCGACTCCTGTAGTGTTACCTAAACTAAGTAACGTTCTGAGCCAGTTTTGATTCCTATAATTTCTGAATTTGAATCGATCATTTCACCCATTCACATTCCTTCCGTGGACGAAAATCAAGATTCAATGTCATTACATCCAATTTGAACTTGCCTAAAATTTTGAAACTACCTTGACATTTTGGCAAGTTGTCCTTTTTTTTCAAAATTAAACTTGAGCTTGAAAGTGATCATGAACCTCAAGTTGGTAATTCTATTTCGCTTTTTGATTCAATAATGACTTCGGTATCTTTACTAAAATTTTCTCTATTCCGGAGTCATCGTTGAATCCTGTACCAGTACTACACCATAAAATTAGATCACCAATATCTTATGATTATACTTCATTGATGGGGAAAGTGTGTGAACATCAATTTTTTAGTTTGAACCCATTTTTGAACCAATTTTGACTCTCCCTTTTGAATCTGGACTTGATCTGAGTCAAATTCCTGAGTCAGTATCAGTTTTTATTCTTGTTCCATTTGTGTCCATATCAATCATCTCTCAAATTACACTTCATTATTGGATAAGAATGTTGAAGAAAATGACTCAGTAATTGTTTTTGAAAATTGAAAATTAGATGGGGATAATTTTTTAAATAAGATCATTCACTTAATCATTCTTTTACTGGGTCGTATTAGAGAGGTCACTGGTGGGTTCCTTCAAGATCTACATTATATTAATTGGGTCACATTTCGTGGACCAATTAGACCACCATCAGAGCCACCACTATGAGGTTATTTTTCTTTCCTTCCCATTTGTATCATGTATATACACATTCACGATGCATTAGGATAATGCATGATATAAGTGTGAGGGAGGATTTACTAACGTAGGTTGTTTTAAATTTTCTTTCTTTTACACTTCTTTTTAGAAAACTTTTAAATTTTGTATTGAAACTCTTTTCTTTTCTTTGTATAAAACATTTTGAATTAAGAGAAATAGTTTTGATTTATTTTTAAGAAAATTAAAGATTATCTTAGGAATTAGGAAGATCTAAAATTATGAATTTTTAAACCAAGTCAAAATAATAGATCTTGTTTAAATTTTAGGATAAGAGAGTAAAATTGAAAAGATAATTTGATCTTGAATTTTTTGCCTTAGATTTATGCACTTTATACTTACACATTTTTTTGGGATTGAAACAAAGACTGAATATGTTATAAAAATATATATAAATAAAAAATAAAACGATGATAATAAAAATTACTTATTGAAGTTGAGTAATTATGCCTCAGGAAGCATGATTATTCATACCTAAAACAGTGGACAAAAACAAAATAATCCCCTTTAGTTTTGTGGCCTTGTTTACTCGAGTTCTTAAGTCCGAGGGATGTTTTCTCATCTGGTGCCCTAAAACTATCCGGTTTTGGAGTCACCGGCTAAAGGCTCACTACCCAGGTAAGCTAGAAAACTTAAGAAAACTAAGGGAAGAAAAAAGAAAAAAAGAAAAAAATATTAAATAAATGGCATGAAAGTTAAAGTCGATATCCCAAAAATCTTCACTGTTCACAAAGTGCATATTTTCCTAAAAGTTTTATCAAAGATCAAAGAATCGATTCAATTTTAAATTCGTACATTTAATTTATAACAAGATTTTGCATTTCGACTTAGTTTAAGGAAAAAATAATTTCTTGTTAACTGATTGGTAACCAATGTTGCATATTTTACCACATAATTCCCATGCATTTAGTCAATAAATACATGATTTTTACTAATCTTCTCTATATATTTGCAGGTACATACTCTAATGAAGAGAAAGCCCAATAATCACTTTAATTAGCAATAATTAAAGTGATTAAATTCAAAGCCAAGATAAAGCCCAAATCTAATCCAGAATCCAGAGAGATCCACACAACAACTCCAGATTCCAGAAGGTCCACGTGGCTAACAAACTTGTAACAACTTTGTACCAGAAAGCTGTTAGCCAACGGCCACAGCCTTGCCGCGCCTTGCCGCGCGCCAGCGGCAGTTTGGAGTCTGTTGAGATCCGGATTTTGCGCCAACAAACTAGCTTCTGGATCCTTCACCTGGGGCCTATAAATACTTCACCTGGACCTGCGAGCAAAGACTGAATGGAGAAGAGAGGAAAGTTAGTAGATTGTTGTAATTTTTAGTAGTTTTTCTCTAGGTTTTAGTTCTTTAGATCCCTCTTCTTCTTCCCTAGAATTCATTGTAAAAGAGAGAGATTGTGAGAGAGAGAGCTTGTGTAATCAAGGTGTGACAACTTGAAGCAACAAGGATTCATCCATTCTCCTTCCTCTACTTGAGCTTGGTTCTAGTTTACTTGCTTTCTTACTTGCTTTCCTTTATTTCTTGCTTTACCTCTTGCAATTTATTCATGCTTTGTTTTACTTTTCTTATGGCTTGTAGCTAATTTTCCTACCATGTACTAGCTAACCACTAGCCTTGCCTTCTTCACTAACTCATGGGTGATTGCTTTATTTCATCTTGCAAGTTGGATGATCTTCTCTTCTCCGATGGGTAAAACCTCCCGTCATCCAAGTGAGAAAGTAATTAGGTCAACACGCGAGACGAAACCTACGCCGATGGAGTGACAACATGAGGCACGCCTTCACTATCACGGAGTTTAGTAAGTATTGGTAAGGTAGTAAGGTAAGCTAGTCATGGTTTGATTCTTCTTTAAGTTTCCTTTTCTTTTCTTGTGAATACCAAATCTCACTCTTGATTTCTTTTCCAACTTTTCCACCATGAACATAACCACCTTTTCTTTAGTTTCTTTTTCATTTGATTCATTAATTTTATAAGCAAGAGAAGAATTCTCGTTTTATAACTTCACTACCACTCGTCAAAGCTTCCATCGCGAGCTCTCCCTGAGAATCGACTCGGTATAGTCCTATACTATAGCGAAGACAAGAAAGGGTACATAAAATACATTTTTATACTCATAATACGTATACCTTCTTATTCTAATCAAAATGGCGCCGTTGCCGGGGAGAGCAACGGATTTTCTTTAAAGTGAAGAACTAAACGAATTTTCTTCTCTGTTGCAGGTTACAGGAGAAGAAAACAGGAAAATTTGCATTGCAGTAACATATAAGCGGACCTGGGCCTCTGCTCTCGAAAGCAGAGACCAGGATCCCTCTGACTTGCCGCGTTCCCACGGCAAAAGCCGCGCGGGCGCGGTAAGAAGGAGATCACTACTGATCATTTTTCTGCAGGGGCTCTGATTCTGCCAAATACATCTGCAGCTATACTTGAATTCCTGTATTCTTCACCATATACCTGCTAATTTAATCAACAGTAAAAAATTGGTTGAAAAGTTAAAAATTGTTTAGACATTTGCATCATTAGGCACGTGTCTTTCAATTCTTTACTTTTACTGTTGAGAGTGCTGGAGGCAAGGTATGTTTTGCATTGCATGTAGACTAGGAATCATCTCTTGCTTGATTTTCATACTTTGAGTGAATTCTAGTTATATATTTTTGTACACTTGCACAATTCATTTTTTAAGGGCATAACCGATAAATAAGATAAGGTGGGGGAGTTCATTATCCTTTCCTTAGCCCGAAAATCATTGTCCCAAGCACTCACTAACCCAAGCCTAATTTAATAAAAAAATAGACGTTGGCCCTAGGGACATCTCGGACTCATCTAGGAGATTATCCTAAGGGGGAAAAGTGTTGGAAATAGACTCTTGCAAAATCAGTGTCTAGGAAAGGGATTGAGGGCCGAAAGCCCGAAGGTTGCTGGTTACTTAATTAAGGAACGTCTCTGACGGAAAACCTCCCACCAACCTTGCCCTTCCCTGGCTGATTAACTTGTGGTCTACGTCTACACTAAACCTCCCGTGGACGATCTAATCAGTTAGGAGTCGTCTAGGTCTAGGTCAACCCTTCTTTTGGCTTGGTTTTGAATTTTCTTTTCTTTTTGTTTGTTGTTTGATTTTTCTTTTTTTTGTTTGTGATTGTTTGTGATATGGCATTCAACAATAATAATTCTTTCCATCCGAACATGAATCCATATTTCACACCATCTCCATATTCGGATAATTCCAACCCGGTGTTTTATAATATGCACCAACCAAATACACCGGGTTGGCCTTATCCGAATCAATATGACCCATACCCCCCATCTAATAATTATAATTTCCATAATAATTTCCACTCTTCACCGAGTAATTGGGGATTCCAGTCCCCCGAGTTTAATTATCAACCTCCTTGTCCACCATTCCCACCAAGTTTACAATATCCACTGTATTCATTTCCTGATTCCGCTTCATATACTCCTTCTTATACTCCGCCAATTGAAGAAAAATCTGAGTTACTCAGGAGTATAGAAGCCAATCTACAGAGGGCCGAGCAACAATTTCACGAAACATTTGCCCCTCCAATTCCACAGTATTTTCAAGAGTCTTACTCAGTTCCACCTTTTCCTAATGAACAACCATTTGTCATGGAAACGAGTAAAGATTTCTTGTGTGAGTCCACTCTTCCATCACCACACAGTTTTGACTCACAATTTCATCACCAATTTCAAAACAATTCTTCATCTTTTCAACAAAATGATGAACCAATGAATTGTGAAAAGATGCTTGAATTCCTGACTCATGCTCGAAATGATCGTAACCGTGACATAGATCTGATGATCCAAACTCTTCATTCTCATCCTATTTCTAATGTCACTAACCATTCTGTCAAAGAGTCATGTTGTTTTGGAAATCAAGATTCAATTTCAGCACAACTATCTGAACTTGTCCAAACTTCAGATCCCATTGACATTTTGGCAAGTTTTCCTTTTACTGAAATTGAACTTGAACATGAACATGATCCTGAACTTCCACTTGATGATTCAATTTTACTTCCTGATTCAATTATGACTTCGGTGTCTTCACAGAAATTCACTTCATTTCCCGAGTCATTATTGAATCCAGTACCCATCCATTGTGAAATTGAATCACCAATCTTTCTTGATGATCATGTTGAACTTGACCAATTCATTGCTTTTGAAAATCCCATTGATAAATTGGCAAGTTCTCATTTTTGTGGAATTGAACTTCATGAGGAATGTGATCTTGAAACCCAGCTTCGTGATTCAATTCTTTTTCCTAATTCAATAATGACTCCGGTAACTTTACCTGATTTCAATCTTTTCCCGGAGTCAACATTGGATCGTGTTCCAATTCACAATGAAGTTGAATCACCCATCTTTAAGGATCATGTCGAACTTGACCAATTATACCTTGTTGAAGATCCTATTGATAAATTGGCAAGTTCTTCATTTTTTGATATTGAACTCAATGTGGAATGTGACTTTGACCCCTCAAGTTTGTGATTTAGTTCAAATACCTGAATCATTATTAACTCATATTTTGTTACCCAATTTGAGTAACATTTTAGAGTCAGTTTTGATTCCCAACCCTCCTGAACTTGAATCACCTATTTTTTATAGTCACATTCCATTGTTGGACAATACATATGGACTTGAGTTTCCATTTCTTGACTTGGACCCAATTCCAGAATTCACTTTGACTCCTGAACCTTTACTTAATTTCAGTCACTTTCCTGAGTCAGTTCTTCCTGAGTCCAAGTCAACTGTTCTATCATTTCATCTTCCATTCTGGGACAAGGATCTTGATAAATTTGATTCTGAAATTATTTGGAAAATTTGGAAATTAGATGGGGGCATGTACATAATAATTTTAAATGCACACATCATTTTTGTGGGTCATATTATTGAGATTTTTGATGGGTTCCTAAAAACCCAACGTAAAGTTGATTGGGCCATGTTCCGTGGACCAATCAGACCACCACCGGAACCACCACCTTATGGTAATTTTTCTCCTTCCTTACTAACTTAGAGTTTGTAGATTTTCTTTCTTTTACACTTCTTTTAGAAATTAATTAAAAAAAAAGGAAATAAAAATAAAGGAGGGATTTTTATGCTTAAAGGAGTTTCTACACTTTCCAAATTCAAAATCTTTCTAAATTCCTAGGTTTCTTCAAAATCCTTCTTTCAATAATTTCAAATTTCTAGGTCATTCTAAATTCCCAAGAGTCCAACTTCCCTTTTTCAAAGCTACAACTTCCAATGTGGTAAAAATCCTTTTGACCTAGGGATAGAAGTGGAAACCTCTAAATTCTTCCCTCCTATAAATATCTCTCCACCCTACACTTCTCCTTCACAAACGAAAAACTCTCTTCAGATCTGCAATTCTCTCCTAAAGCGCCGCCCCTAAATTTTTTCCTTCCTCCAGATTTCTCCGATCTGCCGCAAAACCGCGACTCCAGCCGCGCATTTGCGGCTTTCCTGCAGCATCCTGAGCGCCGCCAGCGTCTGCTCCGATCGATTTCACAAGCCTACGGTCGATCTGGTGCTGTCTCCTCATTCAGAGCTTCCTGAACCCACTGCAGAGACCAAATTTCTTCCCCCCACGAATTCCGGGGGTGGTTTGAATTCTAAATCTCTCCTTTTTACTGCTTTGATCTTAAATTCATAGTATGGCACCATCAATTTTTGTTGAGAAAGATTTTGGGCGGATTTTATGTGATGTGAATGGTTATGGGCATGTATTTTTAGAGAGAATTAGGGCAAGGAATTGGTATTCACTAGTGTACGACAACACTGAGACCGATGCATTTTATTGTCCCGAACTGGTGACCATGTTTTACACGCATCTTGACCAAGCATCGATTGATCCACACATATACCAGTTCACTGTACACATGCCGGCAGGAGACCTACTTGTCACGCTTCCTCTTCTTGAGGAAGTCACTACTGTCCCATCCATCACGCAACACAGCGAGCCTCTCCCTTTGATTGATTATATGACTGTTATGGGGGCTCGTTGTACTGAGCAGGATCGTGGGCTCAAAGCCAGTACGATGTTTAGAAATGTTCATTGCGTTGGACGTTGGATCCAACGCAATATTTTAGGGCTTGACCACACCTCCTCTTTCAACAGACCAGTGTTGCAAATTATACATGATTTAATGACTCGTCAACACTCGGTTTGTTTGAATAAGGTCATCTTCCATGCACTTATCGCCAACTCTTCACGCACACGAGGTGCCAAATATTCCCATCCCATATTGATTACACGATTGTGTAGGACTTTCCTACCAGCTGATGTATTTGATTCATTTGACCGAATGTTTGTTGCACCCGAGAGACCTACCAGTGCTTATAATAGTTGTTTACACGCGGTCTGGACACCTACAGTCCAACCCGAGGATGTTCCGGTAGAGTCCTCCTCTGTGGAGAGTTTTGATGCAGAGGATGAACCTGAGTTTTGGAGGCAGGACCCCCCACATGATACACATGCCTTCATGTCCTCCATCTGGAAGGGCATGAAGAAGATTTTTAGGGGTCAAGTGAGGCTGAGGAAGAAGATGGAGGAACAATCATCCAGGTTAGAGGAGCAATCCTCTAGGTTAGAGGGCATTGAGGCAAGGTTGAGGAGGACACAGTCGGCAGGACCCAGTACTACTGCGGGTCCAAAGAGGAGAAGGGAGTGACTTTTTACCTTACCTATTTCATGCATCATTTTTATCTTGCATACATTGAGGACAATGCATGAGATAGGTATGGGGGGGTATGTACTAACATAGGACTTTTTATTTTCTTTATAGGATTTTTATTTTTTTTAGGATTTTCATTTTTAGGTCTTCCATTTTATTTTTAGATTTTATTTTTTTTCTAGATTTTCCCCTTTCTTTTTAGATTTTACCTTTTCTTTTAGAAAAATTAAAAAAAATAAAAAAATAAAAAATATAAAAATATAAAAATAAAAACTTTTTGAAATAAGAGACAAAGTTTTGATCTATTTTTAAGAAAATTAAGATGTATCTTAGGAATTAAGAAAGCCTTAATTATGACATCTTAAACCTAGTTGAAATAATAGATCTTGTTTGAGATTATAGGCTAAGTAAGTAAAATTGGGGAGATATTTTTATCTTGAATTTTTACCTTAGATAAATATGCACTTTACACTTACACATTTCTTGGGATGGAGACAAAGACCAAAAATGCCATATATATATATATATATATATATATATATATATATATATATATATATATATATATATATATATATATATATATATAAATTATAAATAAAACATCACCTATTAAGCTGGACAATCGTGCCCCAAGAAGCATGATTATTCACGCCTAACGGTGGTAAAGGAAATAAATAATCCCCCTTAGTTATGTGGCCTTTTTTACTCGAGACCTTAAACCCGAGGGATGTTTTCTCATATGATGCCCTAAGACCGTCTGGTTTGGGAGTCATCGGTTAAAGGCTCGCTACAAGGGTAAACTAGAAAGCCTAGACTAAGGGAAGAATAAAAAAAAAAAAGAAGAAAATATATATATATATATATATAGATAAATAAATGGCTTTATGGTTGGAGTTGAAATCCCAGAAATCTTCACTTACACGGTGTGCATACTATCTAGGTTTTATGAAAGATAAAGTATTCAATCCAATTTTGAAGTCTTACCTTAATTAAAGACAAGATCTTGCATGGAGACTAAGTTTAAGGAAGAATGATTATAGGTGGACTTATGACCTAGGATCACTTATATTTTTGAAAAAATAGTTCGTAAACATGTCTCTTGTTCAAAATGCGTTTTCAAAATACTAACATTTGTTTTCTTTTCTTTATGGATTTTGTGGGTGTAATCCGCTGAAAACCCTCAGGAGACAACACTCCTCCTCTAGGGTAACCTAGAGGTTTAACGGCTTGTTGCACACGCTCAGTGCAATCGCGTCACCTGCGAAAGTGGTGTAATAAACTGGTAGTATAGATTTTCTTTTCTTTGTTTTGCTCGGGACGAGCAAAAGAATAAGTGTGGGGGTGTGATTGGTAACCAATGTTGCATATTTTACCACATAATTCCCATGCATTTAGTCAATAAATACATGATTTTTACTAATCTTCTCTATATATTTGCAGGTACATACTCTAATGAAGAGAAAGCCCAATAATCACTTTAATTAGCAATAATTAAAGTGATTAAATTCAAAGCCAAGATAAAGCCCAAATCTAATCCAGAATCCAGAGAGATCCACACAACAACTCCAGATTCCAGAAGGTCCACGTGGCTAACAAACTTGTAACAACTTTGTACCAGAAAGCTGTTAGCCAACGGCCACAGCCTTGCCGCGCCTTGCCGCGCGCCAGCGGCAGTTTGGAGTCTGTTGAGATCCGGATTTTGCGCCAACAAACTAGCTTCTGGATCCTTCACCTGGGGCCTATAAATACTTCACCTGGACCTGCGAGCAAAGACTGAATGGAGAAGAGAGGAAAGTTAGTAGATTGTTGTAATTTTTAGTAGTTTTTCTCTAGGTTTTAGTTCTTTAGATCCCTCTTCTTCTTCCCTAGAATTCATTGTAAAAGAGAGAGATTGTGAGAGAGAGAGCTTGTGTAATCAAGGTGTGACAACTTGAAGCAACAAGGATTCATCCATTCTCCTTCCTCTACTTGAGCTTGGTTCTAGTTTACTTGCTTTCTTACTTGCTTTCCTTTATTTCTTGCTTTACCTCTTGCAATTTATTCATGCTTTGTTTTACTTTTCTTATGGCTTGTAGCTAATTTTCCTACCATGTACTAGCTAACCACTAGCCTTGCCTTCTTCACTAACTCATGGGTGATTGCTTTATTTCATCTTGCAAGTTGGATGATCTTCTCTTCTCCGATGGGTAAAACCTCCCGTCATCCAAGTGAGAAAGTAATTAGGTCAACACGCGAGACGAAACCTACGCCGATGGAGTGACAACATGAGGCACGCCTTCACTATCACGGAGTTTAGTAAGTATTGGTAAGGTAGTAAGGTAAGCTAGTCATGGTTTGATTCTTCTTTAAGTTTCCTTTTCTTTTCTTGTGAATACCAAATCTCACTCTTGATTTCTTTTCCAACTTTTCCACCATGAACATAACCACCTTTTCTTTAGTTTCTTTTTCATTTGATTCATTAATTTTATAAGCAAGAGAAGAATTCTCGTTTTATAACTTCACTACCACTCGTCAAAGCTTCCATCGCGAGCTCTCCCTGAGAATCGACTCGGTATAGTCCTATACTATAGCGAAGACAAGAAAGGGTACATAAAATACATTTTTATACTCATAATACGTATACCTTCTTATTCTAATCAAAACGCCAAAAATTTGATCGGGGTAAAAGTAAGCACTCAAAATGTGTATTTATGAAATCAAATGAAAAGCTCGAATGTGCTTAGTATACCCTCGATACTTCCGTATAGCATTGGCTTAACGGGTCGTATCCACAGGGAAGGGAGGCGATAGAAGCATTAACAGTCTCTAGTCACGTCAGATGTTAACAATTCTTCTATGTTGAAAGAATGAAAAAGAAAAGAAAATGAAAACAAGCATGTGGTAGGTGAGGAGAGCGATGAAAACGTCGATAAGAAAATAAGAAGAGGAACTTGAAAACGATTTCTAAAACAAAGGTAAAAGAAAACTCATGGCTACTAACTACTAAGTACTCCACTAACCATGCTAACCTCTTCGAGATAGTTGCCTCACATTTTGATCCTCGGCCATCACAATCCTTATCTTCAAGAAGCAATACAAAGCATGGCTCATGGATGGTTCATAACAATCAAAACATTGTAACAAGAACAAGCAATTACAAGCATCACTCATTACACTACAAGCATGAAATAAAAGAGCATGAAAATAAAAGAGAGTTAGCTTGGTTAGCAAGTTAGCAAGTTAGATTGTTAGAATCCATCATCTTTGGCCATCAATGGCTCTTGCAAGAACAAGGCCTTGTAGAGGCAACCCGATTCATGTGGATTATCAAGTAAGTGGTTAGATAGGTTAGTGGTTAGTAGTTAGATTGCCATGAGAAGAAAAAGTTAGCTAGAAATCATGTAGAAGGAGAAGGAGATTACAATGGACGAGAAAGGAGGTACCTTTACATAGAGTGTCACTCTCTATTACATCAATCCCTCACTCATCTCTCTCTAGAAATCACTCAGCCCTACTACAATGATCTAAAAAGAAATCAAAATACAAGAAATGAAAAACTCTCACCTACACTACACTAAAAATCTGGATCTACTCCTAAAAATGAAGACTGCTCTCGGTTTGGGCTACTGCAGGGCTATTTATAGGGCTCAGAAGGATCCAGAAGACGAGACGGGGCCACGCGTCGAAAATCGACGCGTGGCTCCCTAACTTTGCCGCGCCTTTGCCGCGTTTTGCGGCAATTCCAGGGAGCTGGCCACACTTATTCGTTTGCTCGTCCCGAGCAAAACAAAGAAAAAGAAAAGAAAAACTAAGCTACAAGTTTATTACACCACTTTCGCAGGTGACGCGATTGCACTGAGCATGTGCAACAAGCCGTTAAACCTCTAGGTTACCCTAGAGGAGGAGTGTTGTCTCCTGAGGGTTTTCAGCGGATTACACCCACAAAATCCATAAAGAAAGAAGACAAATGTTAGTATTTTCGAAAACGCATTTTGAATAAGAGACAAGTTTACGAACTATTTTTGCAAAAATATAAGTGATCCTAGGTCATAAGTCCACCTATAATCATTCTTCCTTAAACTTAGTATCCATGCAAGATCTTGTTTTCAATTAAGGTAAGAGTTCAAAATTGGATTGAATATTTTATCCTTCATAAAACCTAGATAATATGCACACCGTGTAAGTGAAGATTTCTGGGATTTCAACTCCAACCATAAAGCCATTTATTTGTTTATATATATATATATATTCTTTTTTTTTTTTTTTTTTTTTTTTTTTTTTTTTTTCTTCCCTTAGTCTAGGCTTTCTAGTCTACCCTTGTAGCGAGCCTTTAACCGATGACTCCCAAACCAGACGGTCTTAGGGCACCAGATGAGAAAACATCCCTCGGGTTTAAGGTCTCGAGTAGAAAAGGCCACAAGACTAAAGGGGATTATTTATTTCCTTTACCACCGTTAGGCGTGAATAATCATGCTTCTTGAGGCATAGTTATCCAGCTTAATAGGTGATGTTTTATTTATATATATATATATTTTTTTTTCTTTTTTTCTTTTTCTCTCTTTTTTTTTTATATATATATAGCATTTTTGGTCTTTGTTTCCATCCCAAGAAATGTGTAAGTGTAAAGTGCATATTATTTAAGGCAAAAAATGCAAGATAAAAATATCTCCTCAATTTTACTTACTTAGCCTATAATCTCAAACAAGATCTATTACTTCAACTAGGTTTAAGATGTCATAATTAAGGCTTTCTTAATCTCTAAGATACATCTTAATTTTCTTAAAAATAGAACAAAACTTTGTTTCTTATTTCAAAAAGTTTTTATTTTTGTTTATTTTTATTATTTTTTTTTATTTATATTATTTTTTTTTTTCTAAAAGAAAAGCAAAATCTAAAAAGAAAATGGAAAATCTAGAAAAAAGATAAAATCTAAAAATAGAAAAAAGATAAAATCTAAAAATAAAAGACCTAAAAAGAAAAATAAAAGTCCTAAAAATAAAAATCCTATAAAAAAAGAAAATCCTATGTTAGTAAACCCTCCCCCACACTTATTTCATGCATTGTCCTCAATGCATCATGATATATGTATGCATGAAACAGGTAAGAGGTAGGAAAAATTATTTACAAGGAATATACAAATGTAACTCTCACCTGGGTTTTTGGTCGCTTCCCTCTGGCCCGTTTCCCATCGTTCCAATGTGTTCTCTTTCTTGAATTCCATTGGGAAACGGTCTGAATTGTTCTTACCCTAGGTGATTCCAGTTTCAATTTGTTGTTATTTTCATTCAAACTCAGTCCACCACATCGTTCACACACAAAGTCCTTATCACCACTCTCACTCAGAATCTCATCACTTCCAGTGTTTAGAAATTTTAACTCCTCTCCATATAATTCTTCAAAGCTCAAGTCAACATCCGGAAGTGGACAATTAGCTAACTTACCCCGAGTTGACTCATCTAAGCACATAATCTCTTCAGCAAACAAGTCTTCAAATGATATATCAATTGGAGGTTCAAACACAGTCTCAGTTGGCTCATTGAAAGTGAAAGTATCCAAATCAACTTCCCCGTTTGAAAGGGTACTCGGATAAGAGAATCACAAGATTGTGACTCATCTTTTGGATCTTCACCTTCCTCCTCACAATTGTTACTAATGAAATTAACCTCAAATGTTTGATCTTTTGTTTTGTGAGGCTGTGTGTGGAAGACATTGTGTTCATGTGTCATGTTACCAAAAGTCAACCTCATTGATCCATTCCGGCAATTAATGATTGCATTTGCAGTAGCCAGGAATGGTCGACCCAGAATGACAGGAATTTGTGCCCTTTGATTTGAATTTGATACTGGTTTTGTTTCAAGGACAACAAAGTCAACTGGATAAAAGAATTCTCCAACTTTGACAAGGACATCTTGAATTACCCCCTTGGGTTTAGTAACAGAGCGGTCAGCCAATTGAATGGTCATTTGGGTCGGGTGGAGATCACCTAACCCTAATTGTTGGTACACAGAGAAAGGTAGGAGATTGATACTGGCCCCCAAATCAAGAAGTGCCCTATTTATTGTAGTCTGTCCTATGATGCATGAAATGGTGGGGCTCCCTGGGTCTTTATACTTAACAGGAATTGGACCAGTGAGCAACTCATTAATGGATGATGCAAGGAAGACTTTTTTAGGGACTTGGGTCTTCCTCTTCTTGGTGCACATTTCCTTCAAAAATTTGGCATATGATGGCACTTGTTGAATGGCATCAAGAAGAGGGATATTGACTTGGACCTTTTTGAATGTTTCTTTTATTTTCTCCATGTGAGCATTTGACTTGTTATTTAAAAGCCTATTTGGATATGGTACTCTAGGCTTATAAGGTTGCTCATCTACCTTTTCTTTCCCTTTGGCTTGAGATGTGGATGGCTTTGAACTAGAGGATGGTTTGTCAGAAGTTGGTGACATTGGGACATGAGGAGTTTGCTTTGGTATTGGATGAGATTGTGGACTAGAAACCTTATTGTCTATTTGTTTACCAGATCTCAGGGTATGAATGGCATGACAGTAACTGGGTCCTGAATTTTCAACTTTGGGATTTAGCAATGGCTGGCTTAAGAACAGTCCTTTTTGATTCTCAGCCAATTGCTTGATCTGGACCTTCATTTCATTCAACTCCTGTTGCTGGTTCTTTGTTAAGGTTTCTATCATTTGTTTCAACTCAGATATTTCAGAATTATTTTGGGGTGGATGTTGAGGATATGGAGATTGGAACTGTGATTGGTAATATGGTGGTGGATTCTGATAAGACTGATATGACTGTGGTGGACTTTGAGATGGATGAACATACAGTGAATTCTGACTGAAACTGGATGGATGAAACTGAGCATTGTATGGATGTGGAAGTGGTGGCATATGATGCTCAGTACCAGACTGACTCCATGGAAAATTTGGATGGTTCTGCCATCCTGAATTGTAAGTATTGGAGTATGGGGGTCTGGTAAATGCTGCATTCATGTTCTCCTGAAATGGGGGCTGATATAATGGACACTCCTCAACAACATGGCTAAGGTCTTGACAATTGGTGCAACCTGGTCTAATTAAAGGCAATGGGTTGACCTGGTTGACCACAGAATTCCTTTTGACTCAAGCAACTCTATCCTCTTCATTAATTGTGTGATCTTGGTTTCTGAAGCTAGAGAGGATTCTTTGGATTGTGTACCAGTTCTGGAAGTGGTGGGAGTCGGTTTATCAGGGCATGACTCCCACTGAATGGTTTCTCAGCTAGGGTTTCAAAGAGATCCCACCCCTGATGTTCATCTTTCTTCAGAAATTCCCCTTGGCACATGGATTCTAAAAGTGTTTTCGTTTGGTAATCTAATCCATCATAGATAATCTGGCATAGACGCCATTTCTCCATGCCATGATGGGGACATAGGGCTAAGAGGTCTTTGAAACGCTCAAGATATTTCCAGAAAGGTTCATTTTGTTCTTGCTTGAATTGCCTTATATTTTTTCTCATGAGGGCTGTTTTGTGGATAGAATAGAATTTCCTAAGAAAGACCTTAACAAAATCATCCCATGAAGATATGGAACTGACAGGAAGACTATAAAGCCATTTCTTAGCTAAATCTTTAAGTGCAAACGGTATGAACCGTAACCTAACAGCATCCTCAGAAAGTTGGGATATTCTCATCATTTGGCATACCTCTTCAAACTCACGAATAAAGAGGTACGCGTCCTCAGACTCTAGACCATGGAAGTGGGGAAGTGTACTAATGAATTGTGGTTTCAGCTCAAAATGATTTCCATTAGGCTCGGGGAGAAGAATGCATGAAGGAATGGAGGTGCGAATCGGATAAAATCGATCCTGAAGTGAGACGTTGTTGGTCATGATGTGAAGTGGATGTATAAGTGTAAGTGTAGAATTAGGATCACAAAACCACTGTCGTATATACAATCACAAACAACGTGCACCGATCACACCAGCGAAAAAGAAAAAATAACGAACAACAAAAGAAAAAATCAATCCAAGCTTGTCTAGGGTTTCTGGTCCTAGGTGACTCCTAAATAGACTGTCCACAGGAGGTTTGGTGTAGACTCTGACTATAAGCAAATCAGCCAGGGAAGGGTAAAGTCGTTGGGAGGTTTTCCGTCCGAAGACGTTCCTTAATTAAGTAACCAACAACCTTCGGGCTTTCGGCCCTCAACCCCTTTCCTAGACACCGATTTTACAGAAGTCAATTTCCAACACTTTTCCCCCTTAGGATAATCTCCTAAGTGAGTCCGGATGTCCCTAGGGCCAACGTCTATCAAATTTTATTTACAAGCTTAGGATTGTGAGTACGTGGGGAAAATGATTTCCGGGCTAAGGAAAGGGTAATGACCTCCCCCACCTTATGTTATTTACAGGAATTGCCCTTAGAATTAATTGTGCAAG
Organism: Agave tequilana; assembly: GCA_038442645.1. NCBI lineage: Eukaryota > Viridiplantae > Streptophyta > Magnoliopsida > Asparagales > Asparagaceae > Agave > Agave tequilana. Next base: position 67,232 of record JAVJIF010029660.1, on the reverse strand, counting down.
TGTACGATATAGAAACAAACAAGGTTCACTCCAAGTAAGAAAAATCAAACAAAGAGTGAGTCTTAGTCTATATGCAATGAATCACGTACCTTGTCCCACGCACTCTTCAACAGTAAATTTAAAGTAATTGAAAGACACGTGCCTATAATGCAAGATGTCTAACAATTTTTTAGCAATTATCAACCAATTTCTTACTGTTGAATTAATTAACAGGAATACAGTGAAGTATACAGGAAATGAAGTATATAGGCAGCAGTATCTTGCAGAGCAGAAGCCCCTGCAAAAATTTGGTAAGTAGTGAACTCTAAAGTGCCGCGTTCCCACGGCAATTCTTGTGGATCCGCGGCACAATAGAGGGATCCTGGGCTCTGCTTTCTTGAGCAGAGACCCAGGTCCACTTATATGATTCTGCTGTGCAAATATTTCTGAATCTTCAACCTGTACCTGCAACAGAGAAGATATATCGTTTAGTTTCTCACTTTTAAAAATACCGTCGCTCTCCCCGGCAACGGCGCCAAAAATTTGATTAGATGGGAAAGGATACGTATGCGCCGTATTAGAGAATCGTCATCCCCGGCAACGGCGCCAAAAATTGATTAAGACTTGAAAGGACGTGTTTATTATGATGCAAATGTATTTGATGTACCCTTTCTTGTCTCCGCTATAGCACAAGGCTATACCGAGTCGAACCACAAGGAGAGCTAGTGTAGAAACGTTACGATACACGTGAGAACATCAAACTAGACTTCTTCTATGTTTAAAAGAATAAAGAATTAAAAGAAAAACAAAGAAAAGAATTGGTGGATATGTTCATGGTGGAAATTGGGAGAAAATCAAGATTGAGGTTGGATTGTGATTAACAACTAAAAAGAAATCAAAATCAAGAAAACTTGGAATGCAAGAAATCCATGACTAGCTAACCTTGCTACCTTGCTAAACTCACTAAACTCCGTGATAGTGATGCGTGCCTCATGTTAATTCATTGGCATGGATATGTCTTGCATGTGATCTAATTACTTTCTCACTATGATGATGGGGATTCATTCTTGGACTTGTCTTGTAGCCTCCATAGATGGTCATCGGCCTACAAGATAGACTTTCACTAATAGAATCACAAGAGATACACTCAAGGGATGCTTATGTAGAACATACAACATTCAAGATCCGACATAAAGAATTGTACATCTAATTAGCATATTGGTGCTTCCATCTCCATGTTCCATCAAGGCACTAGTTCAAAGACTAGGCTCTACATGAGGCACACATGAATCATATGAAGAGTTACAACAAGATTCTTGCCAAGAAATGAAAAGAAACCCATCGGAGAAGAGAAGAACATACAAATTGCAAGATTAAGTAAAGCAATCACCCATGAGTTAGTAGTAGCAAGAGTAGTGGTTAGCTAGTACATGGAACAAGAAATTAGCTACTAGCCATTACAAAAAGAAAACAAAGCATGATTAATTGCTAGAAATTAACAAAGCAAGTAACAAAGCAAAATAAAAGCAAGTGAAGAAGACAAACTAGAATCAAGCTCAAGTAGATATGTAGAGAATGGATCAATCCTTGTATAGCTCCAAGTTGTCACTCCTTGTTGATACAAGCTCTCTCTCTCATACAAATCTCTCTTGCAATGAAATCTAGGGAGAAGAAGATCATAGAGAGCTAAAAACCCTAAACAAAAACTATCAAAATACAAAACCTAGAACTAAACCCTCTCTCTTCTCTGATCAGTCTCAGCTCGCAGGTCTTCATGGGGTATTTATAGGAGAAATGGGAAGCTTCTGGAGAGTAGTTTGTTGCCACAAAATCCGGGGCTCAACGGCCATGATCTTGCCGCGGATTGCCGCGGGATTGCGGCCAGATCTGGGCCGTTGGTCCAGATCTTTCTGTTGGAGATTGGTTAGGAGTTGGTTATCCACGTGGCATGGTTAGTTTCTTCGTTTGTTGCGAGGATCTCTCTGGATCTGGAGTGAGATTTGACTTTATCTTGGATCTTTAACTAATCACCTTAATTATTGCTAATTAAGGTAATTAATTACTTTATCTCCTTTTAATTGTGTACCTGCAAATAAGTAGAGAAGAGGATTAAAAATCATATATTTAGTTGTATTATGCATGGGGAATATGATGTAAAATATGCAATATTGTGTACTAATCAGCTGGGTCCCTGGATTTCGTCCACGCGTTCGTCTGGCTTCTAGCTGCTTCCAGATATATCCAATTTCGGGTAATTTCGACCGCAGATTTGTCTGATGTGCGCAAGAGGCTAGGTTCAATGAATCTTCTAGATAATCCCTTGCTTGGCCTCCAAGTAATGCGGGATTAATTACCCTTAATTGGAAAGAATTAGGCTCTTATTCCATCTTTGCCCTTGAACTTTGGTTGTACCTACAATAAAGACCAAAACACGTATTAGACCGACTATTTATTCATAAACTGGTGGGAAAATGCGACATAAAAATGCAGAATTGTAGACTAATCATTAACCTATGACCTTGGATCACTTAAATTTTCACAAAAATATTTTAAAACTTTTCTCTATTTTAAAATGCGTTTTTAAAATACTAACATTTGATTTCTTTCTTTGTGAATTTTGTGGGTGCAATCCGCTAAAAACCCTCAGGAGATAAAACTCCTCCTCTAGGGGAAACTTAGAGGTTTAATGACTTTTTGCACATTCTTAGTGCAATCGCGTCACCTGCGAAAGTGGTGTAATAATTTTCTTAGTTTTTGTTTTGCTCGGAACGAGCAAAAGATAAGTGTAGGGATGTGATTAGTCTCTAAAACTGCATATTTCATATCACATCTTCACATTTATTTAATATTAAATTCTGCTAATAATATCTCTCTTGTATATTTCTAGGTCCATGGCATGAAATGAAAAAGAAGACCCAAAATTACTATTTAATTGGTGATTAAAAGCCTATAAAGATAGCCATTGATCTTGGATGGTGATTTCTTTAAAACCAGGGGCCCAAAATTAGAAATCAGGACATGCAGCCGACAGGGGGACAAGCAGGCAGCGCGCAGCAGGCGGCGCTACGCGCATTGCCCGGGTACAGCTGCGAAAACGTGCCCCCAAGTCGTGTTTTCGCGGCCAAGTCGTGTAGCCGCGCGCCAAGATTTGTGGCGCGCGGCTCCGTACCTGTACCCTGGTGCCTAGTTTTGCCTATAAATACCCTAGGATTTTCATAGCACCAGGAGGAGTTTTGATGTATTTTTAGGTTAGTTTTTAGGGTTTTCCTCTTGTTGTAGTTAGGGTAGTTTAGGTTAGTTCTTCTTCTTCCTCCTCTTTGTATTTTCTATTTCTTTTAGATCTTGTAATAGGAGAGAGAGAGTGGTACATGGTTGGAAAGTAAGAGTGCCTGTAATAAAAAGTGACAAGTTATGAAAGGTCTCTCTTTACCTCTCTTTGTTTTCTTCTCTCTAACTCCTTTTACATGTTTAGCTAATTTTCTCTCATGGCAACTAACTACTAACCACTAAATTTCTAACTTCTTACTTGATAATTCACATGAATTTAATAGCCTCTACTTGGTCTTGCTCTTGCAAGAGCCATTGACGGCTTATGATGATAGATTTTAACACTCTAACATCTTAACTCTCTAACAAGCTAACATTACTTTATTTTATGCTTGCTTTTGTTTAGTTTTAATGGTTTAAGTATACCTTACACTTGTTTTGTTGAGTTTGGATGTGAAAGTTATCGTATGGGTCATGCTTTGAAACGCTCTTGAATAAAGGACTAGTGATAGCCAAGGATACATGTGAGGCAACTATCACTAAGAGGTTAGCATGGATAGTGGAGCCATAGCAGTTAGTAGCCATGTGTTTTCTTTTCTTTACTTTATTTTAGAAATATAAACAAAAATCACAAATACCATTCTTTTTTGTTTTTCACTTCTTTGTTTTCACCGTACTTCTCTTTTCATTCTTTGTTTTCTTTTCTTTGCATTCTTTAAAACATAGAAGAAACTTTAACACACACGTGCACATAGCGGTAAAGCTTCTATCGCTTCCCGTCCCTGTGGATTCGACCTGTTTAACCTCTATGCTATAACGAAAGTATCGAGGAAGCCAAAGCACGCACTTTTAACTCTTGATTTCAAAACACACACTTTTCGTGCGCAGTTCCCCCCAATCACTGACCTCCCCTCCTCCCTTGCTCTCTCCCCCTTCTTCTTCTCCTTCTTTCTTCTCTCTCTCCCCTAGTTTCCCCTTCTCTCTTTCTCTCTCTGACTGTGGCCACGGCGGCAATGTCGCCGCCAATCACCTAGCCAGTCGTTGTGTTCGTCTGCCTACTCTCTCTTGGATCTCTCTCCCCTTCTTATCCCTCTCTCTCCTTCCCTCCTATCTCTTTCTTCTCTCTCTCTCCCTTCACCCTCTCTTTATTGTGACTGCTGGCGGCCAGAGCTGTCACTGGCGACCACTGGCCAGTCAGGCTGAGCGGCCACTGGCCGGTCCCTTCCCTTCTCTCTCTTGCAAATCTCTCTCTCCTTTCTCTTTCTAAGTCTCTTTCTCTCTCTAACTCTCTATAAATCTCTCTTTTAGTGATGCTGGTGGGTGTGTCATGCCCGTGCACATGTTTCGAGTATTTCAGGATTTGCGGCATTTTTTTAAGATTTTAGGCGAGTGTTATCGCTTTTCTGGGTTTCCCCGCTTCGACGGGTGATTAGTATTTATTCGTGTAAATTGTGTAAATTTTGGGACTGTTATATTTGTATATGTGGACATGTGTAATTGTATCATTGTTGTGTATTGTATTGGTGTGGGTGTGTACATGTATACTGTGGACGTGTATTGTACCGATGTGCATGTATTTGTATTCTGTGGACATGTATCTGTATCAGTGTGATGAACACTTGTAGTAGTGTAGTTTATTACCTGTACATATATACTGCCTATGACATTATTCTATTAATGCTTTATATCATGCGTGGGCGACCCTTCGTGGTCGTTTAGCCTCCGGGCTTTCTACTTGGCCTCCGGGCCTTATTGGCCTCCAGGCTCTCCACTCAGCCTACGGGCTTCACCACTCCATGGATAGTTTCGTTATTACCATGTTTATATGTATGCTTGTGTGTACTAACATTATTTTATGCAGATACCTGCTTGGTTGTCTGGCCCTCTTAGATCATATAGTCTCTTTTATACCCACTCCTCAAAAGAGGGAGTGCGTTCTGACCGTCAGGTCTTTCAGCCCCGCCTGGTAGGCGAGTTTAACGCTCAATGCTTTACCGCTAACTCCGTTCGAGTATAGTTACGCAGTGAGCAATAGTTGTACGTTATTGTGGCTTTGTCGCGAGCAGTAACTACGCTGAACATGATAGCGTTTAGCATTGTGCGCTAGCTTCGCTCCACCCTGCTTAGCTCCGTTTGATTGTTCTCTTATCTGCTTGCTGACTTTATTTTGTTTTGCTTAGCCTCGAAGCGTCGCCACTCTACTATTAGCTTGGTTATAACCAGTTATATGCGTGTGTTTGATAATGACACTTCTATAGGTACTTCCCTCGCCTTTGGGCCTTTAGTCCTTTGGGCTCTCACCCACTTCCTCGAAATAGGAAGTGTCTTTTAGCTATGCCTGGTGGGCGGACCTAGCGCTCAGTGCTTTGCGGCTAATTTTATTCGAGCGTAGTTACACCGTGAGCGTGGCTTTGCCACATGCGGTAGTATAGCTTTCATATGCTCGCTCCGTCGTGTGCATTTAGTCGTGCTGCGAGCGGTAATCACACCGAGCATGATAGCGTCTAGTATTGTACGTTAGCTTCACTCCAGCTTTACTTAGCTCCACTTGGATGTTCGCTTATTTGCTTGTTTACCCGCTTGCCTGCTTGATATTTTAATGAATTCTTCATTTAATGGTTATGAAGAGTTTGAACCCATTACTTATACTATTTCTCAAAACTATTTCATTTTCCTATATTCGTGCCAATCCCCTGTATTGGTACTGCTTTTATGTATTGTGTTATATAACAGTGAATATTTATTGTGCTTTCGCCTGACATGCTATTACTTGACACTTGTCACCTGCTTGCTATCACTTGACACCTGCTTGCTATCACCTGACACTTGTATGTTACTACTTATCACCTGCCGTTATATTACCACCTGACTGGTGATTATCATATTTTGGGAATCCTGCCCTGCAATCCTGTATTATATACAGTGACATGTATTTCTAGTACTTATGTACTCTAGTTACTCCTGTAATTCCTGAACCTGACCTGCTCCTGTTATTCCCGTAAATATGATAATTACATAATAATAAACTATAAAAGGCCAACCTATATCTGGTAAGGAAAAAACTGATGGACTTCAAGTGGTGAATATGTTTACAGTGGTATTTAAATTATGTTATGCAACTAAAACTTTTGGTTCTACCTGAGGGCCTCCAGGTATTCCGAGGAGAGAAGCACTGGCTCGCCACCTCCTGTTATGTTCCTGGATGGGCATATATAAGGCCCACCTCCTGTACGCCTTACGATCAGTTCCGTACATCAGCAATGTAACACCCTTGACCGTGGTCCCAAGCATGCATGGGACCTATTGTAAACATAACCTGTTAGTTTCATCATCAGTTTCTAATAACAACCTCGACTTACTCATATATGAATGTATGTAGGATGAAACGTACGCTTGTACACATACATAGATATATGGGTCGGACAAGTAATAATAAGAAGATGCTAATTAACAATTCGTTCTGTTGCTTTGCAATTCGAATTGTATACACTCGGATTATAGAAACATGAGATATAAGGTATATAGATGAGAGTTCCTTATTTGAATTATTCTTTCGACGTACTAGTCTTATTAAGACGTAAATTAAGCTTATATGGCTGGTTTTGCTAGTATTCAGTCTTACCGGTTTTATCGAATTTTATCAATTTTTACGCTGTTTTCTTAGTTTAGGTGATAGGTAGTCAAAATTACATATTTATCATCATATTTATTATCATATTTCCCTACTTATTCTTTTATAAAATACTGCTATGTAACGTTTTATTGTTTAATATTGTGCAGGCCTTGAGTAATTAAAAAATAAAGAAATAAAGCACAAGTGAAGCCCAAAAGTCCAAAAATTTCACAAGCCCACATGCATAATTTATTTTAGTAATTTAGAAGCTTCTATCTTATCTAACCTAATCTAAACTTAGATTTTAAATTATTAATTTAAAATCTAGTGGAGGAGGAGGAAGGATAAAGTGGGACTCCTAATTGCTATTCAAATCTAGAGGAGAAAAGATAAAGTGGGACTCCTAATTGCTATTCGAATTTAGAGGAGGAGAAAGATAAAACAAGATGAATCATCATCCTAATTAAAGATAGAGGTGGACTTCTACTTAAACCAGGTTTCTTGCACCACAAGATGAAGATAAAGGAGAGAAAATCTGAATTTAATTTGGATTCAGACTGAACACTCTTTAGTATTTCAATCATAACTTTCTCTGTTAAAACTCAAATTTGATGATTCAAGATGTTCCAGAAAGAAGACTTGAAGGACTACAACTCTTATGTTGATCAAACGTTTCAATTCAGTTAGAAGATAAGCCATATTCAGGAAATTTGACAAATCTGTGCCTCTGCCCTAGAAGGCAGAGCCAGAAACAAGACTGAAAAGCCGCGTTTCCATAGCGTTTGCAGCGGGTCCGCGGCAATTGTAGCTTATTTGTGCTTCAAATTTTGCAGGGCTGCTGCAAATTGCAAGAACTATTTTCTGCAGTTGATAATTTTTCTCTGTGATCACCCTGCATACTGCTAATTAATTAACAGTAACTTATTGGTTGACTAATTAAAAAAGAATTAATTAGATTCTTGCATCATAGGCACGTGTCTATTTAATTTTCTTAATTTCTGTTGAAGAGTGCTGGTGACAAGGTACGTTTGCATTGCATATAGAATAGGAAGAACCCTTGGCTGATTTACTGCTTTTGAGTGAATACTTGTCTGTTGCTTTAACATGCACTAAATCATTTTAAGGGCAAAACCCATAAATAAGATAAGGTGGGTACGTCATTACCCTTCCTTGGCCCACAAATCATCTCCGTTGCACTCACAACCCTAACCCTAAAATAAAAATTGACTAGATGTTGACTTTAGGTTAACTCGGACTCATTAGGAGATTAGCTAAAGGAGGAAGTTGTTCGAAATTAACTCTCGCCAAATCGGTGTCTAGGAAGGGGATTAAGGGCCGAAAGCCCGAAGGTTGGTAGTTGGTGGTTACTTAATTAAGGAACATCTTTGATGGATAACCTCCCACCAACCTTACCACCTACCTGGCTGATTAACTTGTAGTTAAGGTCGACAATATACCTCCTAAAGACAGTCTAAAGTTAGGAGTCGTCTAGATCCAGGTTCACCCTAACTTAGGTTAGATTTTTTTTCTTTTTATTTGTTTGCTTATTTGTTTTTCTTTGTTTGTGTGATATAGCTTATAACAACAATTTTTTCAATTTTAATGGTAATCTATATTACACCCCGACCTCTTTTCAGATATTACCAACCCGGTATATCATAACTTTAACTAGCCTAGTGTGCCAGAGTGGTCTTATCCGAATCAATATCACCCATATCTCCAATCTTATGACCATAATTTTCAAAGCAATTTTAACTCTTCACAGAGTCAATGGGGATTCACCTCTCTCGAGTCCAATTTTCAACCAACTTGTCCTCCTTATCCACCTTGTCCACAATATTTTCAAGATTAATACTCAGTTTCACCAGTTCAAAATAGAAAACCATCAATCTTGGAAATGAGTATGCGTGAGTCCAAGCAACAATCACAAAATCTGACGGACTCATGATTTCACCACAAATTTCAAAATAAAACTTCATCTTTTCAAGTCCAATCGCAACAAAATGATGAACCAATCGACTATGAAAAGCTTCTTAAAGCCATGACTCAGGCTCGAATCGCTCATAATCATGACATAGATAGAATGGTCAAAACTCTCCATTCTCACCCTTAGACCATTTCTGATATCGCTAGCTATTCTGTTAGAGCCAAAGAATCATCTTGTTTTGAAAAATAAAATTCCATTTCAGTACACCCATTTGAACTTGCCCAAATTCCAAATTTTGAAAACCATATTGACATTTTGGCAAGTTATCCCTTTCCTGAAATTGAACTTGAGAATGAATATGATCCTGAACTCCAACTTGGTGATTCAATTCTCCTTCCTGATTCAATTATGACTCCGGTGTCTTTACCTGATTTCAATCTTTTTCTCGAGTCAACATTGGATCCTGTGCCAATTCATCATGAATTGAATCGCCAATCTTTTATGATCATCATATTGAACTTGACCAATTTCATACTTTTGAAAGTCCCATTGACAAATTGGCAAGTTCTCATTTTTATGAAATTGAACTCAATGAAAAATGTGACCAAGATTCTCAAATTTGTGATCCAGTTCAAATTCCTGAATCAATATTGACTCCTGTTTTGTTACCTAACTTGAGTAATATTTTAGAATCAGTTTTGATTCCTACACCTATCATTCTTGAACTTGAATCACCAATATTAAGTCACATTCTGTTGTTGAAAAATGAATGTGGACTTGAGTTTCAACCTCTTGATTTGGACCCACTTCCTAAACCAATCTCTACTCCTGAACCTTTACTTGACTTAAGTCACTCTTCTGAGTTGGTATTAGTTCTCGTACTTCCTAAGTCCAAGTCAATCATTCCATCTTTTCACACTCCATTTTGGGACAAGGCTGTTGATAAAATTGACTCTGAAATTATTTGTGAAACTTGAAAATTAGATGGGGTAAAATTCTTAATAAAAATCATTCATATATACATCATTTTAGTGGGTTATATTAGAGAGGTTTCTGGTGGGTTCCTCCGAACTTCACATAAAAAAGACTGGGTTGCATTTCATGGACCAATCAGACCACCACCGAAACCACCACCTAAGGTAATATTTTCTTACCTTTCTTCTTTTTCTGGCATCTATGCATTAATTCATACATTAAGGACAATGCATGAGATAGGTGTGGGGGAGGGTTCTAACATAACTTAGGTTTTATTTTTTAATAAAAATAAAAAAATAAAAAATTATTAACATTTTCTTTACTTTAAAAAAATAAAAAAATAAATTTTTTGAAAAAGGAAACAATATTTTGACTTATCTTTTGAAAGAAATCTAAGTTAATCTTAAGAATTAGAAAAATCATGATTAGAATTTCTAAAAACTTGGTCAAAATAAAATAAATTGTTGGATTTTTTTTTTAGGTATAGGAGGAAAAATTGAATAATTAATTAGTCTTGATTTTTACCTTAATGAAATGTGCATACCTAATACACTTACACATCTAAGATTCAAAGATAAAGACTCTTGTGCCTTATAAAAAATATAATAATATAAATAGAAATTCACTAATTAAGCTGGATACATGTGCCTCAAGAAGCATAAGTATTCACGCTTAAAGGTGATTTTATAAATAAAATTCTTAGTTTTGTGGCCTAGTTCACTCGAATCCTTAAGTCCGTAGGGTATTTTCTCACTCGGTGCCCTAAAACCGACCAGTTTGGGAGCCACCGACCTTAGGCTCGCTACATGGGTGGATTAAAAAGCCTAATAAAACTAAGAAATATTATCTATATATGTACTAACACATCTAATAGTCAATTAGTTAGGTATGAGGGCCTCAAGAAGCCTTGATACTTATACAAAAGAAAATTAGATGAGTTATACATATTATATATATATATATATATATATATATATATATATATATATATATATATATATATATATATATATATATATATATATATAATAAAGAGGCATGGGAGTCCAAGTTAAAGAATTCATAGTAAAGATTCATGTTCACAAGGATGCATATGACGTAGGGTAAAGACTATATAAAAATTCAATTTTAATCCTTACTTAAAATTGATAACGAATTATTATATAGAGACTAAGTTCAAGAATGAGTAAAAATGATAATCCTAAAACATATAGATTGCTTAGTTTCTTCAAACATATTTCAAATATTTCTCTCTTTTTTTAAAATAAAAAAAATTATTAATCACTAACATTTTCTTTTTCTTTTATGGATTTTGTGGGTGTAATCCACTGAAAACTTTCACGAGACAACACTCGTCCTCTAGGGGTAACCTAAAAGTTTAACGGCTTATTGCACATGCTAAGTGCAATCATGATTCTTACAAAAGTGAGTTAGGATAGGATAGTTTTTATTTTATTTTTCTTTTTCTTTTTATTTTTACTCGAGGACGAGAAAAAAGATAAGTGTGGGGGTGTGATAGGTACTCAAAATTGCATATTTATCATCATATTTCCCTACTTATTCTTTTATAAAGTACTACTATGTAACGTTTTATTGTTTAATGTTGTACAGGCCTTGAGTAATTAAAGAATAAAGAAATAAAACACAAGTGAAGCCTAAAAGTCCAAAAATCCCACAAGCCCGCATGCATAATTTATTTTAGTAATTTTGAAGCTTCTATCTTATCTAACCTCATCTAAACTTGGATTTTAATTATTAATTTAAAATCTAGGGGAGGAGGAGGAAGGATAAAGTGGGACTCCTAATTGCTATTCAAATCTAGAGGAGAAAAGATAAAGTGGGATTCCTAATTGCTATTCAAATCTAGAGGAGGAGAAAGATAGAAAAAGATGAATTATCATCCTAATTAATGATAGAGATGGACTTCTATTTGAACCAGGTTGCTTGCACCACAAGATGAAGATAAAGGAGAGAAAATCTGAATTTAATTTGGATTCAGACTGGATACTCTTTAGTATTTTAATCATAACTTTCTCTGTCGAAATGCAAATTTGATGATTCAAGATGCTCCAGAAAGAAAACTTAAAGGAGTACAACTCTTATGTTGATCAAACGTTTCAATTCATTCAAAAGATAAGCCATATTCAGCGATCAGCATGATAATAAGTTGCATAACAGAATTGAATTTCTACGGATAAGTTAAAACAAGTTTGGAGAAAAGAGGAGAATTTAAATTCAGAAATATTTTGCTCCTCTTGTCTTAATAGGCTTCTTATCTCTCTAGTTTTCTCCTACAAATACCCCCGCAGAGCAACAGAGGAAGGCAGCTCTCAGAAGTTCAAGTTTAGGGTTTCCTTTAGATCCTCTTTTCTTTTCGAATTTCTTGTATTATTTTATTTTTGTTATTTGGAGAAGAAGATTATTGAAGAAGGAGTAGAGCTTTGTAATTGATCGGTGACATCCAATTTCATTTTGTTATTTGGAGAAGAAGATTATTGAAGAAGGAGAAGAGCTTTGTAATTGGCCGGTGACATCCAATAAAAAGGTTCTTTATTCTTTTTACTTTTCTTATTTTACAATTCAATTTATTTTTCTGCTTTAGCTTATTTGTTTTTCTTCTTTTAATTTTCATGAAACCTTTCTTATTCATAATAAAAATTGAAAATAAAAATAGAATATGAGTAACTAATTAAAACTTATAGTTTGCTAATCTCTGGATCAACCTAAGTTTAATTTAAAGATGAATTGATTGACATCTATGCTTATTAGAAACCCTAGAATTGAATTGGTATTCTTGAAGATAAATTAATAATTGAGTTTAACTAATTTGAGTTGCACTTCTTAAATGGTTATTCATAGTTCATATCTAAATACTTTGATAGCATAATTTTAAGTAGACTTTTCTTATGCTATGCTTAGAAATTAGGATGCACTATAATTTGATTTTTATTAGTGCACATTAATTGGGGTTTACAATATTGTTATTCATCTTTCTTGATTCTCAATCAAAACCCTAGGGTAGATAATTCTTTATTCAATATGATGTCACTCTTTTAGAATAATATTTTGGTTGTGATAGATAATTAGTAGACTATAATTCTTTTTTCTTAATTAAAATTATTTCTTACAATCAAATCTCTTTTTTTCAAGCTAACTGTTAGAGAAAATCGTTCCGAAAAGCTTCTATCGCATTTCTTCTGGAGGATTCGACTCGCATAGCCCTTGCTACCGTGGATATATTGTGGAAGACAGAGACACACATCCATTTAGATAACATCCTTCTAACCCTTAAACTATATCTCTATTTTTTTTAGCAATCATTAGGAGACAACTAGGGTTATATGAAATCAGGATACAGTAATGTGAGATACAAGGTATATATATGAGGGCTTTCTTATTTAGATTATTCCTTCGATGTACTAATCTCACGAATCGGTACTTTGGGCTTATGACTCGCTGGTTTTGCCGCATTTACTTTACTTGTTGCCTCATTGCTTGCTCATGTATACATGTACTCATGACATGATTTTCAATACATGTTCTTTGACTCAAATTTATTTATACATGTGTGCTTATCTATGCACGCCACTTAGCACTCATCTTGCCTCTCATTGGGGAGTTCTGACTCCCCTGGACCTGCATGTTCAGATATTGGAGCTTGGACCGCTATAGACTTCCCAGTGATTAGAGTTGCGCAATGGTGGCGTCGTGGATCAGCAGTTGACCAGTCTGGCGGCCTATCCTTCCAGACCCCCTGCTTGTCTTTCGAGTTCCTTTTCTAACTCATGAGCATCTTTTGTACTGTTCATAATTATATATCTATTTGTACTTCTCGCATTTGCGTCTATCGATGATGAAATGTTCATGTAATATTGTGTCATATCCTGTGATAACTTTGTAATTGTACTCATATGTTAGAATGTATAATGCACCATGTACTTTCATACTTTGATTCTTGTCTGTAATGATGCTTAGCATTTATATGTGAGAGTATTGCTGACCTACGTATATAAGTTACACTTGTAATCACCTAGAGGGGGGTGAATAGGTGACTAGCTAATCTAATGGTCAATTAATGCGAAATTAAAACTTATTTAATGCAAACTAAAAACTTCTTGAACTAAACACCACGTATAACACAAGAGTGTAGCCGGATTCCCGTGAAGGGCTCTTGACTAAATCCTCAAGATTCCTCTAAATAAGAGTTGAGGTACCACATTGGCTCTCTTGGTTGAATACAAGTGTTAGAAAATAATCCCCAGGCATATAACAATTAAGCACACATTATATCAAGCATATAAAGATAAAGACAATATTAGCATGCAAGATATAAAGACAAGTAAGAGATAGAGAGAGAGAGAGAGCAATCGCAAACACGGGAGATTTGTTTCGAGATTCGAGCACACTTGCTCTACGTCCCCGCCTTCAACACTATGAAGGATTTCCACTAAAATCAATCCCACCGGATCACTTGGTATCGCAACACCTACAAGCTCTTCGGACTATCTAGTCCCTCTCTTGTTCCCGCAAGAACACACCGCAGGCTCACTAGCTCGCTGAGGCCGCACCTCTACAAAGAGTTCACACACGAACTCGAAACACCGCGAACCCGCAAGTCCGCCTCCTCAAAGTACAAAGTAGAACTTTGGTGATCACAATACTTTGATCACTTAAAATCCTCTCACAACAAAGATCCCTATAGGTAGATATAGCAATGGATAGCTCAAGTATTTGTGTGAGAAAACTAGGATGGAATGTGTGGAGAAAAACACAAGAAATCACTTTGAAAAACACTCTTGATAAACTTTCTTTTGATTTGGAAATGTATCTATAAAACATGTGGATATAACCACTGAAATGGGTATGCAAGACTAGCCCAAAACTCTTCTTGAAATCTTGTTCAAAACAGCCAATGATAGCCCCTTTAAATAGGCCATAAAAAACTAGCCGTTGGGGCCAAATCAGCAGCCCTGACGGCTGTCGGTCGACCGCCAACGGTCAGAAATATGACCGTTGGAGCCTCGGTCGACTGGCCCGGTCGACCATGGCCTGGATACATAGAGCAGGCTCTCTGTCCGGTCGATCGCCCGGTCGACCGGGGCCTTTCAAGAGAGCAGAGTTCTCTGGACGGTCGACCATCTCAGTCGACCGGCCCACCAGCCAGATTAGCGTGCACGTCTGTGCACGTCGATCGACCAAGTCGGTCGACCGAATCCTAGCTCGGACGACTGGTCCGGTCGACCGGCAGAAGCCAGGATAGGTTTTTTGGGGATTTAAATCTTGGCTTTTTATCTTAAATAAAATCCCATAAATTCACGAAAAATCTACAAAAATAGGTTCAGTATTATACTTTGATAAACAAACATGTTGAGTAAAATCAAGACATGTTACAAACATTTTGAACTATTTTTGTAACTTAGAAATTTTGGCTAAAAACAAAAAAACCGTATTTTACCAAATTTGTTTTTCAAAAACTTATTTTTCCAAAACTTCTCCAAATACAAAAACATGATATTTTAAACACTTTTAAAGCATGGTGTGTATGGATATGATCCACTACACATAAATGATGAAATATCTATGTTTTTGACAATAAGCACTAAAACGGTTTTGGTTAAAAACACATGTATATAATGAACTCCAAAAACCAAACCGGTATTTGTCAAAATGAAAAAGTCTTTTCCAAAATGAAAATTCTTTTTTGAAAACACATATAAATCAAGAGTGTGTGTGTATATGGTATACTTGAGCAATCCACCAACTATTCTATCTTTTACATTTTAACTAAAACAAAATCTTAATAAAAACAAACCTAGACACAAGCCTTGATCTTGAAGGTCTTCACTTGAAGTCTTCTTCTCCTCTTGACTGGTCCAAACTTGATCCAACGAGCTAGACTCCTCTTGAGTACTTGATGTGGTCTTGATGCATAAGCTCTTAAATCAAACCGTGCTAGCTCCAAAACTTGACTTTAAATCCTTTGTTGAAGCTAAATACCAACTAAGATCTTGATCATAAATATGAGACTAATTAAACACAAGATCATTAGTACTATAACTACATGAGTTGATCATCATCAAAACTAGAGTGATGGGCCTTTGGGCCAACAATCTCCCCCTTTTTGATGATGACAAAACTCATGGAGTTATTTATGCATGGATTAAAGTAAAGCTTCAAAGAAGCTCCCCCTTAACTCATGCATCACAAGAAATAAATAGATATGACAATAAAGCACATAAACTAACTAAACATGTATGCAAATATAAGGAGATAAACATGCCAAGCAAGCATAAAACTCATCAAATTCTTTTTCTCCTATTTGTAAAACAAAACAATATGCATAAACAAGAAATTCTTTTCCAAAACATGCATATATATCTAAAATACTTCTCCCCCTTTTTGTCAATCATCAACAAAGGGGTTAAAGTAAACACAAAACAATGTTCTTCCCCTTTTTGTTCGAAACAAAAATCAATAAAGGGGTGAAATCAAATCAACCAATAAAGAGATATATGCGATATACATTCATGAAGAGGAAGACGCTAAGTTAACTTCCCTACATATATGCATTACATGAAGAAGGGATGACAAGCCCTAACTCACATAACGCATAATATGCAATGTATAAGAGGAGATGTGAAGCTCCCCCTGCACATGTGTATCGCATACAGAAGAGTTGTCAAGCTCCTCAATATAAGATACACTCAACATGAATCTATATGTAGAAGAGATGTTAAGCTCCCCTTGCATATAGGCAATACACATCAAAACATTTTTAATATTTCTTAGTAAAATAAAATTTTGAATTTTCTCAATAAAACAAATTTTGAGATATCTTAGTAAATCAAATTTTAAGATACCAATTTTAAGATATCAATTGTAAATAAACATTTGAATCAAGCTTAGCATAAACAAACTTTGTGCTTTAAACATGTAAACCGATTTTAAATCAAGCACAAACAAATCATATATATGTATGAAAAATGATAATATCAATAGAAGTTGATATAAGTTGAAATTGAAAGTATACATATATATATAAACAAGATTATGAGTATACAAAATATATCAATTGTGATACCAAAAGAAATTATGATACCAAATGAGATTATGAAGTGAAATTAGTGTATATAACTCATAAAAATCCACCCTTTTTATGCACAAGATAAAAGATTTTCAATAAGGCTTGCAAGGCATACTCGCCCATCCATCCGCCCATGAGGGGATAGGTAGGGGTTTTCAAAAATAGAGTTTGAAAAATATTTTTATAGTGAAAACACTACCAAATGAAGAATAAATAACTAGTTAAAGTAATTTTTGAAAAACTAGTTAAAGATCCTTTAAAACATGAAACCAAATTATATGTATATCATGAAACATACTAAATACATAGGAGTTGTTACTCAAGATCTATAAAGCTCATAAAGACTCATGAAAACATAGTCATGAGAAAACAAATTAAATATGAGTGTACAAACAACATGTGAATAGCATATTCATGAAAATTAGTCAATGAAGCTCAAAACAAACATGAATATCATTTTATCAAACAAATCATGAAAATTCATTTTTCATATAAAGATGAAAAACATAAAAATTCATTTTTCATCTTAAAAACAAACTTCTAGGTATATGTATGTTTTTATCCAAAACTAATAATATGCATACATATCCCAAACATAAAAAGAGTCTATGATATGATTTGCATGAAGGCAAGAGACTCAAGAGACATACATGTATATTCACTAGATTTGAATACAAACTACATATACATGAAGTAAAGCATATAAATAGGCAAAACAAGTGTAAATAAGGAAATCATCAAAACTAAGCTATTCATGTACATATAGTGAGTACAAATGAACAATGAAGTGCAGACATATATGAATCAATTTGTTGCTCACTACTTGTATACGTATATACACAAGTTTTGACAAATGCTACATCTAACCATGTTTTTACCACATGAAGCACAAAACAAATAAAACATGAACATGCCAAAAAAAATATCATATAAGAAAAAGCATGTAAATAAACTAGGAGTTTTAGAGATAGTTACCAAACTAAAGAACTATGCTCTAAGTCTCCAAAACATGGTGGTTGTCCCACCAAACTTCCTTGATAGCGGTGCATCAAATGTGTGTCCATCATGTCCATGTGCATGCACCATCAAGGCACCATTCCTCTCACGTTTTGTGAGAGCCCGCACCTACATCAAAAACACAAGGTGGGCATTTTGGTACCCATTTTCTTTTGGGTCCTTGAGGGTTAGCATTGTAAGGAACCCAAACATTCTTATTAGCAAAATTTAAAGCATTTATCTTATCATAACAAAATCATGCTAAATGGCCTTTGCGGCCACAATGTGTACACTTGTACACTCTAGGATGCATATGTGTATGAGTGTGGTCATGGCGTGCAAAGTGTGCATATGCATGTTGTGGGTGATGTGCATGAACATGTGGAGTTTGTTTCTTTGAAAATAAGGACTCCAATCTAGAATGGTTAAAAGCGCATTTGCTCAAAGTTGAGCTTAAACAATCAATTTTATTTTTCAAAAATTTAATCTCATTTTGATTAATAGTGGCATGTAAAGCATGGTGAGAATGAGAATCATTTTTCTTATTCTTTTTAGAAACATTTTCTTTTTCTTTTTCTACAATTTTTCTTTTTAAAGAGTTGTTTTCATTCAAAGCAACTTCTTTTTGTTTTTCCACCAAAATAATTTTATTTTTCAACGAAGTATTTCCTTCACAAAGATCATTCAATTTAGAAAGCAAGGAAACATTTTCATTTTTCAAACTTTCAATATCTTTTTCAAAGCTTGCAATTTTATTTTAAAAGACTCATTTTCTTTTAAAACATTTTCAAATTTATCTTGTAAAGAATCTTTTTCTTTTAACAAGCAATCAAATTTAATTTTCATTTTCTTGTTATCCTTTTTAGGCACTTCATATTTTCAAGAAGTTGTTGACAAAAAGATTCAAGCTCATCATAAGACATATCAACATCTTCTTCTATTTCGGATTCGGTAGTACCTCAAGGAGGTTATCCCCTTGGACCATGTAGCACATGTTGGAAGCGTCACTTCCAACATCCGAGTCGCTCCCCGCATAATATTGTTCTTTTCACCAAGGGAGAGTATTGTGTTCCAAACTACAAAACCGAGTCAAGATTAGCAACCCTACATAAATAATCATTGTTTAGGGTACTCTTCAATACAGAATGGCTTTTGAGTTAGCCTCAATATACTTGCTATTATTAACATATGAATCTTTAATAGTAGCAAGATAAACATGAATGCCTAGGCCTTTGAGGTACATAGACATCTTAACCTTCCAAGTTTGGATGTTAAGAATGTCAAAAGTGGGAGGTGACATGAAATCCATAGTGTGTGTACAAATATTGTGATTGTTAGACCCAAATCAAGAGCACGTGCTCTGATACCAACTGTAATCACCTAGAGGGGGGGTGAATAGGTGACTAGCTAATCTAATGGTAAATTAATGCAGAATTAAAACTTATTTAGTGCAAACTAAAAACTTCTTGAACTAAACACCACGTATAACACAAGAGTGTAGTCGGATTCCCCGTGAAGGGCTCTGGACTAACTCCTCAAGATTCTCTAAATAAGAGTTGAGGTGCCACGTTGGCTCTCTTGGTTGAATACAAGTGTTAGCAAACAATCCCCAAGCATATAACAATTAATCACACATTATATCAAGCATATAAAGATAAAGATAATATTAGCATGGAAGATATAAAGACAAGTAAGAGATAGAGAGAGAGCAATCGCAAACACGGGAGATTTGTTCGAGGTTCGAGCACACTTGCTCTACGTCCCCGCCTTCAACACTATGAAGGATTTCCACTAAAATCGATCCCACCGGATCACTTGGTGCCGCAACACCTATAAGCTTTTTGGACTCTCTAGTCCCTCTCTTGTTTCCGCAAGAACACACCGCAAGCTCACTAGCTCGCCGAGGCTGCACCTCTACAAAGAGTTCACACACGAACTCGAAACACTGCGAACCCGCAAGTTCGCCTCCTCAAAGTACAAAGTAGAACTTTGGTGATCACAACACTTTGATCACCTAAAATCCTCTCACAACAAAGATTCCTATAGGTAGATATAGCAATGGATAGCTCAAGTATTTGTGTGAGAAAACTAGGATGGAATGTGTGGAGAAAAACACATGAAATCACTTTGAAAAACACTCTTGAAAAGCTTTCTTTTGATTTGGAAATGTAGCTCTAAAACATGTGGATATAACCACTGAAATGGGTATGCAAGACTAGCCCAAAACTCTTCTTGAAATCTTGTTCAAAATAGCCCATGATAGCCCCTTTAAATAGGCCATAAAAAACTAGCCGTTGGGGCCAAATCAGCAGCCCTGACGGCTGTCGGTCGACCGGCCCGGTCGACCGCCAACGGTCAAAAATCTAACCGTTGGAGCCTCGTTCGACCGGCCCTATCGACCGTGGCCTGGATACAGAGAGCAGGCTCTCTGTCCGGTCGACTGCCCGGTCGACCGTGGCCTTTCCAAAGAGCAGAGCCCTCTGGACAGTCGACCGTCTCGGTCGACCGACCCTCTAGCCAGACTGGCGTGCACGTCTGTGCACGTCAGTCGACCGACTCCTAACTCGGTCGACCGGCAGAAGCCAGGACATGTCTTTTTGGGGATTTAAAACTTGGCTTTTTATCTTAAATAAAATCCCATAAATTCACGAAAAATCTACAAAAATAGGTTCAGTATTATACTTTGATAAACAAACATGTTTGAGTAAAATCAAGATATGTTACAAACATTTTGAACTATTTTTGTAACTTAAAAATTTTGGCTAAAAATAAAAACCGTATTTTTCCAATTTGTTTTTCCAAAACTTATTTTTCAAAACTTCTCCAAATACAAAAACAAGATATTTTAAACACTTTTAAAGCATGGTGTGTATGGATATGATCCACTACACATAAATGATGAAATATCTATGTTTTTGACAATAAGCACTAAAACGGTTTTGGTTAAAAACACATGTATATAATGAACTCCAAAAACCAAACCGGTATTTGTCAAAATGAAAAGTCTTTTCCAAAATGAAAATTCTTTTATAAAAACACATCTAAATCAAGAGTGTGTGTGTATATGGTATACTTGAGCAATCCACCAACTATTCTATCCTTTACATTTTAACTAAAACAAAATCTTAATAAAAACAAACCTAGACACAAGCCTTGATCTTGAAGGTCTTCACTTGAAGTCTTCTTCTCCTCTTGACTTGGTCCAAACTTGATCCAACGAGCTAGACTCCTCTTGAGTACTTGATGTGGTCTTGATGCATAAGCTCTTGAATCAAACCGTGCTAACTACAAAACTTGATTTTAAATCCTTTGTTGAAGCTAAACACCAACTAAGATCTTGATTATAAATCTGAGACTAATTAAGCACAAGATCATTAGTACTATAACTGCATGAGTTGATCATCATCAAAACTATAGTGATGGGCCTTTGGACCAACAACACTAACGTCTCCGTACTCACAAGATCGGGACGTTGTAGGATAGTATCAGAGCCTAAACTCTCACGTCTACAGTACAACCAGTCGACATATTAATGGTAATGAAATTTGCAACTAAAATGCACGGGTCCTGATTATACAATCAGCTACAAGTGCAGAGTTATATATTTCCTCTTAATCGTCCTTCTTTTGATTTTTGGATCCCTTTCATTTTTTACTATTCTGGTTTTCGTCGTCTTTATACCAACTTAACATATGGGTAGACTAGTGAGGTAGCGGTAGGACAGTTGTGGTTTGCTCTCATCCTATTCTGAGGATTTTTGATTCCACTGCATCGTATTGCCTTATATCAGATGGTTCTTCGGTTTCACCTTCTATTCTTATATGCATGGATACACCACGGGGATTAGTAAAGATAATGGGTAGTCATCATTTATACAATCAGATAGACTGTATCTCTACACGAGGGGTGTCGGTATGAAATAATTTTTCAGATTCAGCACTTCTATTAGGAAGAACTATGGCATTTTTTTTATAGTATTTCAGTGATGATCATGATCTCTTCTATCGACTTTACTGAGCTCAGACGCAATGTCCAATAGTCTTTATGGATTTGATGAGCCACCTTGCAAAGTGAGGGTCGTGTTCTAGCCACACGAACTCAATCAGGCGTGAGCTTTGCTTTGCCCAGGTGCTTATCATTTAGCACTATACTATATGCGTGTCAGCTTCGCCGCATGATCTCCACAAAGTGCGAGCCTCGCAGAGTGTTAGCTCCACCGCATCCTAATGCTTAGCACCTGACGCTAAGTTACGCAATGACCCCACCTGGGCCTTGATTCGCTCTTAGCTAGTGCTGTTAAATTTTAGCACCTATTCTTATTCCCATATTTCTCCCGCCTAACGTGTTGCATGGACTTAGTGAACCAGGTTTTGTCGTTGTACTTGAACAAATTTGTCATGATCTTTATTGACGATCTATTCGGCCAAACTTGCAAGGCTTGAGTATTCTATAAGTATTTAATATTCAAACATGTTATCATCCAGAAGTCAGTATTCAGAACTCTCTACGATTCTTATAAATTATCGGTTATATATTCCAGAGTAATTGCTTGCTAAAAATGAAAGAACAATCAAGAGTTAAGAATTTACCGTGTAGCTTGTGGCTAACGGGTCGTGTCCACGAGGAGGAATGCGATGAAAGCTTTTCGGTGATTCGTTTAAAAACAAAGAATTGTGTTTATTTTTTAAAGGAAAATAGAATGGAAAGAAGGAGATGATTAAAAGAGAAATTGCAACTTTAGAGAAGGCTTTGAAGAAGGTGATTAAAAAAGCTCGAAAATTGTTTTGTTGATTATAATAAGGAAGAAAATCTGGGCTCACTATCTCACTACTCAACAATTTATTCTTCTATGAAATCCTAGGTGCCTCAAATTGATCATAGGCAAAACTTAAAGTTGACTTCAGAAAGTTATAAGTAAAGCACATAAGATGGTTGGAAAAGTTCACTCTTTTCTTTGAAAAATCGTTTAGAATCGAATGTTAAATCATCAAGCGCGAAGAAGCAAGTATGAAATAAAAACAGTTCAAGAAACGTTCATGAAAGAAGTAAGAGTTTAAAAATCCAAATCCATCCTCATGTGCCTTCAAGAACACTTTCAAGAAGAAAGGCTTTAAGTAAGACATGCAAATGATTCATTGGGTCTTTTTCTTTAAAACAGAAGAGTAGAAGAACGAGAGAGGTACAATAGTGAGCCCAGAAAATCAATTTAGCTACTCATTGAAAACAAAGAAGAAGGCAAGTAAATAACACAGGACAAACCGTAAATGAGTGAAAGAAAAAGCAGCTCGATTCTTGCATTGATGTCACTTCAATCTTCAAGTATAAGCACTCAATTCCTCTCTCACACAAGTATGTGTACTGAACTACAAATTGAAAAACAAGAATACAACTTTTGCACTATCTAACAAAGAGCCTAAATCCTTAGAAAATAAACTCAAATTCTAATCCTAGTCTTCCCCCTTTTTGCTCTGTTGAAACTAGTATTTATAGGGAAAAACCAAGGGGGGGATCCCGGGAAGATTGGGGGAGCAAACGCTCCCCCAACTGACACCAAACGGTCGCGAAAATGAGGCTAGGCCGCGTTTCTGTGGCCCTGGTGTGGCCAGTTGGCCACACCCAGTTGGCTGGCTCTCCTAGTTTGGTGATTCTCCTGTATCTTCTTCTGGTTTTCTCGTTTCTGCTCCAGGATTTGACGAAACAGTCTTCGATTGTTGACTTCAACCGTTTGATTTGAGAGGATTCTTTTCAACCGATTTTCAACCTCTCTGATATGCCAAGATTTTGTCCTGATTCATTGATTTCGAATTTATTCTGAATTAAATCAGAATTTGGTGGGATTTTGGGCTTGTTTCTCATTCCTTTCTTTTAGCAATTGGGCCTACATTAAACAAAGAAGAAGAAGACTTGTTAATAGGATTTATTAGCTAAAAAGTATGGTAAGGTGACAATGTATATGCAAAATATGTGACTGATCACACCCCCACACTTATCTTTTGCTCGCCCGCGAGCAAAACATCAGACTAATTCTAATCAATTATTAGACCACTTTCGCAGGTTACTCGATTGCACTGAGCATGTGCAACAAGCCGTTAAACCTCTAGGTTACCCCTAGAGGACGAGTTTTGTCTCGTGAGGGTTTTCATTGGATTGCACCCACAAAATACATAAAGAAAGAGAAAAAAGTTAGTATTTTCGAAAAGCATTTTTAAAGGAGAAAATATTTGAAGTATATTTGTAAGGCTTTAAGTACTCTATAAGTTATAGGAATATCAAATTTTTCATTCTGAAACTCAGTCTTTATTCAAGAACATGTCATCAATCAAAGTAAGGAGTCAATTTGTACCTCTCATCTAGTCTATTAATTTACCCTGAGTCGTATGCACCATCGTGACTGTGAAATTTAACTAAGGGCTTTTTATATTAACTCCTATGCCTTATTTATTTTTGGTAGAATTTATTTCTCAATTTCATTAGGCTTTCTAATCTGCCCATATAACGAGCCTTTAGTCGGTGACACCCAAACCGGACAGTTTTAGGGCACCAGGTGAGAAAATACCCCTAAGGACTTAAACATGAAAAGTCACCTAGAGGGGGGTGAATAGGTGACAATGCTAATCAAGGGCAAATAAAAAATTTAAAGCTACAACAATCACAAGATGAATGCTAGCAAGTAAGTATGACAATGAATATGATGAGTAAATAATAAGAGCAAGCAAAATAGAGTAAGAATTGCAAAAATGTAAACCAATCGCAAACACAAAGATATGTTATCGAGGTTCGAGCACCCAGCTCTACTCCCCGCCTTCCCAGAAGGATTCTAGCTACTTCCACTATCACAAAGATCTTAATTACAATGGAGTACCCAACTCCACAATCTCAGTACAAGAAATTTCCTTGGTAGTCAAAAGACCACAAACTCTCTCTTTCAAATATCTCTTCCCTTACAAAGGTCCTTAGAGAATATTGAGTAGGAATGAAGCTCTATTGTGTGTAAGGAAAAGAATTTGAAATCAGAGAAAAACTTTTGAAAACCCTTCAGAAATTGAGAGAATTTAGCTCAAAAACCAAGAACTTTGAAAGCCTTAAACTTTTGAATTTTTGCAAAGATTGTTGTTGTAACCAATCTCTCCCCAAACACCCCTATTTATAGGAGAGGGCTAGGGTTTAGGGATAAAACATATTTACTGATGTTTAGGAGGTAATTAGATCAAAATATATCCTTAAACGGATTTTTAAATACAAAAGACAAAAATAAACAGCACTTAAAAATCTGCCCGTTACTGTTCAAACGGTCGGATCGGTCGACCGGGCCGGTCGACCGGTAGTATAAAAATTTGACCGTTACAGGCTATCGGTCGACCGACCCAGTCGACTGATACAAACTGTGACAAAAAATAAATAGTCCGGTCGACCGCCCCGGTCGACCGACAGACGTGCACACGGATACGTGCATCTGCCAGGACTTCGGTCGACTGGTCCGGTCGACCGGACCAGACTGACATAGGCTCGGTCGACCGACCCGGTCGACCGGATCAGGTCAAAAAGTCAATTTTAAAAAGAAAATAAAGAGGATTTTGATTTTAACAAAAATACTTTTGAACAGGGATTAGTATAAAGTACAAATATATATCTGTAGGCAAAAACTTGTATGCAAAATATTTTGTATAATTTATAAGAAATTATTTTGGAATGAGCATGTGCGCAAAAACGTGTGTGATAGAGCTTCAAACCTATCCACTATTCTTTAACATACTATAAACTGAAAAACAAATTACATGAAGACTTCTTGTGCTATCTTCAAGTCTTTGAGCCATCCAATGCCTTGCTAGTGCCTTCTCTTCTATGATCCTTCCTTGATGTGCAATTTGCCTTCCTTGCTTTGTGGAACTTAGAAGTTCTTGCAATAGCTAAGCGAATGGTCTCTAAACATGGTACAAACCTGAAACTTATCTTAACAAACTTGTTAGTACCAAATAGCTCATATTTGGTTTGTCATCATCAAAACACAAAACAATTGGAGAGTGTAACCTCTTGGGCCAACAATCTCCCCTTTTTGATGATGACAAAACAAATAGGCTATTAACAAAAATATAGGGTAGGAGTAAACTCCCCCTCAAATTATGCTATACTTAAAACACAAGAGTATGCTCTAGATGCCAATAATTGAAATGATGCACCAATTATTGAAACCAATTAAAACAAATATATATAAAAACACAAAAATTGCTCTTGATACAAAAATACCAAAAAACAACTAAAACACAAGAATTTATTTAAAACACAAAAACTCATAAAAACAAAACAAAACAACAAAACATATAAATTCATATGGAACCAAGACCAAATGAACTTATTTTTGTCCATGTAAACTTATTCTCCCCCTTTTTGTCATACATCAAAAAGGGTTATGAAAAACATGTTTATTCAATAATACAAACATTAAGTTCTCCACAAATAAACGAAAATCTAGCAAAATCAAGGGGTTTAGTGAAAATATCGGCTAGTTGTAAATCCGTGGAAACATAATCAATATCTATATCACCTTTCTCAAAATGATCTCTAAGAAAGTGATATCTAATCTCAATGTGCTTGGTCTTACTATGTTGATTTGCATTTTTGGTCATGTGTATAGTACTAGTATTATCAAAAATATTTTTATATGATCAAAGTGCAAATCAAAATCAAGGAGAGTATGTTTCATCCAAAGGACTTGTGCACAACAAGCCCCGCGGCAACATACTCCGCCTCGGCGGTTGAGAGAGCTACGGAATTTTGTTTCCTAGAGGACCATGAAACAAGACAATTACCAAGAAATTGACATGTCCCACTAGTACTCTTTCTATCTACTCTACAACCCGCATAGTCGGCATCCGAATAACTAGTCATAGAAAAATCTATAGTTTTCGGATACCAAAGACCCATTCCAATTGTGCCCTTAATATAACGAATAATGCGTTTTACCGCAATAAGATGAGACTCTTTAGGACACGATTGAAATCTAGCACAAAGACACACACTAAACATGATATCCGGCCTACTTGCCGTCAAATATAAAAGACTTCCTATCATGCTTCTATATAATTTAATATCAACATTTTTACCTTGTTCGTCCTTATCAAGCTTGGTAGTAGTTGCCATTGGAGTGTTGCAAGCCTTTGATCCTTCAAGCCCAAACTTCTTTACTAGCTCCTTTGCGTACTTGGCTTGGTTAATGAAGGTTCCGTCTTGCAATTGCTTGATTTGGAGTCCAAGGAAGAAATTGAGCTCACCCATGGAAGACATTTCAAATTCTAGTTGCATTACCTTCTCAAAATCCTTACATAAAAGCTCATTAGTAGATCCAAAAATTATATCATCAACATAAATTTGCACAATTAAAATATCATTCTCAACACGCTTAGTAAAGAGAGTTGTGTCTACTTTGCCTTTAATAAAATCATTTGAAATGAGAAAACTAGAAAGCCTTTCATACCAAGCTCTTGGAGCTTGTTTCAATCCATACAAAGCTTTATCAAGTTTAAAAATAAAATCGGGATGAACATAATCAATAAAACTGGGAGGTTGAGAAACATAAACTTCTTCATTAATAAAACCATTTAAAAATGCACTTTTTACATCCATTTGAAAAAGTTTAAAATTTTTAAAACATGCAAAAGCTAGTGTCATCCGTATGGCTTCAAGCCGTGCTACGGGTGCAAAGGTCTCCTCAAAGTCAATTCCCTCAACTTGAGTGTAACCTTGGGCCACTAACCTAGCTTTATTCCTAATGACATTTCCGGACTCATCCATCTTGTTTCTAAAGATCCACTTAGTACCAATTATTGGTCTATCGTGGGGCTTAGGAACAAGGTGCCAAACTTGGTTGCGCTCAAATTGATTGAGTTCCTCTTGCATGGCAAGCAACCAATATGGGTCCGTCTCGGCTTCGAGAATGCCTTTGGGTTCAAAATGAGAAATAAAAGCAAAGTTACCACATATGTCATGGAGTTTGGAGCGCGTTGTGACTCCTTTAGATGCATCACCCAAGATGAGCTCCTTAGGATGATTTGTAGCGTATCTCCAAGCTTTAGGAAGCGGTTGAGTGCTTTCCTCCTTATCCTCTTGAACTTCACCAATAGGATCTAGCTTTTCTTCTTGAGTGGGTGAGTCCTTCAAGGATAGTCTCTCCATGTCTTCACCTAGTGGTTCAATCTCTACAACATTCTCAACAACCACATTAGATTCTTCAAATTTAACATGCATGGATTCTTCAATGGTTAGTGTAGATCTATTGAAAACTCTATATGCTTTGCTAGTAGAGGAATATCCAACAAAGATAGCTGATTAGACTAGAGAGGTGTACTTATTATGTGTATAGAAATGTATTTGATGTACCCTTTCTTGTCTCCGCTATAGTATAGGACTATACCGAGTCGAATCTCAGGGAGAGCTCGCGATGGAAGCTTTACGTGTGGTAGTGAAGTGAACAAACGAGTATTCTTCTCTTGCTTATAAACTTAGTGAATCAATTGTAAAAGAAACTAAAAGAAATGGTGGCTATGTTCATGGTGGAAATCGTCGGAAAAGAAATCAAGATGTGGATGTGGTATTCACAAGAAAAGAAAGGAAACTTAAAGAAGAATCAATCCATGACTAGCTTACCTTGCTAGCTTGCCAAGACTTACTAGACTCCTTGATAGCGAATGCTTGCCTAATGTTGTCACTCCATCGGCTTAGGATTCGTCTCGCGTGTTGACCTAATTACTTTCTCACTTGCAAGACGGTGGTTTAACCGTCGGAGAAGAGAAGATCATACAACTTGCAAGATTAACAAAGGCAATCACCCATGAGTTAGTGAAGTAAGCTAAGCTAGTGGTAAACTAGTACATGGAGAAGGAATAGCTACAACAAGCCATAAGAAAAATACAAGAAAGCATGAAGTAAATTGCAAGAATTAAAGAAAGCACATAAGAAAGCAATTAAAGAATGCAAGAAAACTAGAACCAAGCTTCAAGTAGAGGAAGGAGGATGGATCAATTCTTGTTGCTTCAAGTGTCACCCTTGATTACACAAGCTCTCTCCCTCACAATCACTCTCTTTTACATTGAATTCTAGGGAAGAGAAGATCATAGAGAGTTACAAAACCCTAAACAAAAACTAACAAAATACAAAACTTTGAACTAATCTCTCTCTCTTCTCTGATCAATCTTTGCTCGCAGGTGAAGGTGGACTATTTATAGCACCCAGGTGAAGGATCCAGAAGCAAGGTTGTTGGCGTAAAATCCGAGGTCATAACGACCTAGATTTGCCGCGGATTGCCGCGGATCTGCCGCCAGATCTGGGCCGTTGGCTCGGATCTTTCTGTTGGGATCAGTTTGTTAGGTGGTTATCCACATGGCATATCTAGAATCTTCGTTTGTTGGGCGGATCTTTCTGGATCTAGATTTGAATTTGGCTTTATCCTTTAAGCTTGGATTAATCACTTAATTAGTGTTAATTAAGTGATTATTTGGAAATCTCTCCATTAAGTGTGTACCTGCAAATATGTAGAGAAGAGGAGTAAAAATCACATATTTATTTGTAATATGCATGGGGATTATGATGTAAAATATGCAATATTGGATACCAATCACACCCCCACACTTATTCTTTTGCTCGTCCCGAGCAAAACAAAGAAAGAAAATCTAAACTACCAATTTATTACACCACTTTCGCAGGTGACGCGATTGCACTGAGCATGTGCAACAAGCCGTTAAACCTCTAGGTTACCCTAGAGGAGGAGTGTTGTCTCCTGAGGGTTTTCAGCGGATTACACCCACAAAATCCATAAAGAAAGAAGACAAATGTTAGTATTTTGAAAACGCATTTTGAATAAGAGACATGTTTACGAACTATTTTTGCAAAAATATAAGTGATCCTAGGTCATAAGTCCACCTATAATTATTCTTCCTTAAACTTAGTATCCATGCAAGATCTTGCTTTCAATTAAGGTAAGAATTCAAAATTGGATTGAATACTTTATCTTTCATAAAACCTAGATAGTATGCACACCGTGTAAGTGAAGATTTCTGGGATTTCAACTCCAACCATTAAGCCATTTATTTATATATATTTATTTTTCTCTTTTTTTTTTTCTTTTTCTTCCTTAGTTTTCTTAGGCTTTCTAGTTCACCATGTAGCGAGCCTATAACCGATGACTCCCAAACCAGATGGTTCTAGGGCACCAAATGAGAAAACATCCCTCGGGTTAAAGGACTCGAGTGAAAAAGGCCACAAAACTAAAGGGGATTATTTATAATCACCGTTAGGCGTGAATAATCATGCTTCTTGAGGCACAATTATCCAGCTTAATAAGTGAGATCACCGTTAGGCGTGAGTAACCATGCTTCTTGAGGCATAGTTATCCAGCTTAATAAGTGATCTTTTATTTATAATTTCTTCTTTTTTTTTTTTTTTTTTTTATGGCATTTTGGTCTTTGTTTCCATCCCAAGAAATGTGTAAGTGTAAAGTGCATATTATCTAAGGCAAAAATTCAAGATAAAAATATCTCACCAATTTTTCTTACTTAGCCTATAATCTCAAACAGGATCTATTACTTCAACTATGTTTAAGATGTCATAATTAAGGCTTTCTTAATTTCTAAGATACATCTTATTTTTTTAAAAATGGATCAAAACTTTGTCTCTTATTTCAAAAAGTTTTTATTTTTTTTATTTTTTATATTTTTTTATTTTTTCTATTAAAGAAGTGTAAAAGAAATAAAATCTAAAACTCTAAATTAGTAAACCCTCCCCCACACTTATTTCATGCATTGTCCTCAATGCATCATGATATATGTATGCATGAAACAAAAAGAAGAGGGAAGGAAAAAATTACCTTAAGGTGGTGGTTCCGGTGGTGGTCGGATTGGTCCACGAAACATGGCCCAATCATCTTTGCTTTGGGTTTTCAGGAACCCACCAAAAATAGCAAAAATATGACCCACAAGAATGATGTGTGCATGAAGGCTCTTTATTATGTACATGACCCCATCTAATTTCAAGATTTTCCTAATAATTTCAGAGTTATTTTCATCAAGATCCTTGTCCCAGAATGAAAGATGAAATGATAGAGCAGTTGACTTGGACTCTGGAAGAACAGGAACGACTACCGACTCAGGGAAGTGAATTAAGTCAAGTGATGGTGCAGGAGTCGAAGTGAGTTCAGAAATTTGGTCCAAGTTAAGAAATGGAAACTCAAGTCCACAATCATTCTCCAATGGAATGTGACTTTCTAAAGGTGATATCTCTTTACTTCCAATATTAAGAAATTCTAACTCATCACCATACAATTCTTCAAAACTTAAATCAACATCTTCCACTAGAATTGTATGATCAGTTTCAGAAGTAAAGAGATTGAGAAAATCAAGGTCACATTTCTCATGAGTTCAATTCCACAAGATGGAGAACTTGCCAAAATGTCAATTGAATCTTCAGAAGTGTAGAATTGGGCAAGTTCAACATGATCCTCAAAATGGGTGATTCAACTTCATTGAGAATTGGGAAAGGATCCAAGATTGACTCCGGGAAAAGATTGAAGTAAGGTAAAGATACCGGAGTCATTATGGAATCAGGAAGAAGGATTGAATCACAAAGTTGGGGTTCAAGATCACATTCTTCATGTAACTCAATTAAATGCGGAGAACTTGCCAATTTATCAATGGGATTTTCAGAAGTAAGGAACTGGCCAAGTTCTATGTGATCTTCATAAAAGATTGGTGATTCAATTTCACAATGGATAGGAAATGGATCCAATACTGACTTGGGAAATGGATTGAAATCAGGTAAGGATATGGAAGTCATGATTGAATCAGGAAGTAAGTTGGAATCATCAAGTGAAAGTTCAGGATCAAATTCATGTTCCAATTCAATTTCAGAAAAAGGAAAACTTGCCAAATTGTCAATTGGATCAGAAGTGTGGACAAGTTCATTTTTAGGAAATGAGAAACTTGCCAAAATGTCAACGGGATTTGAATTTTGGACAAGTTCAAGTTTAGGAAATGAAAAACTTGCCAATGTATCAATTGGATCTGAAGTTTGGACAAGTTCAGGTGAGTGTGCTGAAATTGAATCTGGATTTCCAAGATGACAAGAGTCTTGAGTCATATCAATAGAGTGTGGTATAACTGGATTAGTCAAATGTTGATAGGATAGAGTTTCCTCTTTCCTAAGAAGGTTATCCAATTGTTCTTTCACACTATTGATAGACTTGGCATGTGATTTTTGATATTGTAACATAGACTCTTGCAAGATGTCTATACTCTTTTCTAGAATTGATGTATCTTCAAATGATTGTTCTAGAATGGGAGTATAGGAATCTTGACTTTGGAAAGTTTGTGAATAGTGTGAGTCAAAAATGTGTGGTGATGGAAGAGTGGACTCACACAAGAAATCTTTACTCGTTTCCATGACAAATGGTTGTTCATTAGGAAATGGTGGAACTGAGTAAGACTCTTGAAAATACTGTGGAACTGGAGAGGGAAATGGTTCTGGAAGTGTTTGCTCAGCTCTCTGTAAATTAGCTTCTAAACTCCTTAATAAGTCAGATTTTTCTTCAACTGGTTCAGAAAAAGAGTATATGACGTGGACTCGGGAAATGAATATTGTGGACAAGGTGAATATGATGGACAAGGATTTTGAAAATTTGACTCGGGGTAAGTGAATCCCCAATGACTCGATGAAGAGTTGAAATTATTTTGGACATTATAATCATTAGATGGAGTGTATGGGTCATATTGATTCGGATAAGGCCAACCCGGTGTATTTGGTTGGTGCATATTGTAAAACACCGGGTTGGAATTATCCGAATATGGAGTGTGTGTGACATATGGATGGAAAGAATTGTAATTATAAGCCATATCACACAATCACAAAAAACAAACAAACAAACAACAAACAAACAAAAGAAAAAATTTCTAACCTAAGTTAGGGTAGACTTAGACCTAGACGACTCCTAACTGATAGACCGTCCACGGGAGGTTTAGTGTAGATTCTAACCACAAGCTAATCAGCCAGGGAAGGGTAAGGTTGGTGGGAGGTTTTCCGTCCGGAGACGTTCCTTAATTAAGTAACCAGCAACCTTCGGGCTTTCGGCCCTCAACCCCTTTCCTAGACACCGATTTGCAAGAGTAAGTTCCAACACTTTTCCCCCTTAGGATAATCTCCTAAGTGAGTCCGAGATGTCCCTAGGGCCAACGTCTACTTTTTATTAATTTAGGCTTGGGTTAGTGAGTGCTTGGGTAAATGATTTTCGGGCTAAGGAAAGGGTAATGACCTCCCCCACCTTATCTTATTTACGGGTTATGCCCTTAGATTTGAATTGTGCAAGTGTACAAGAAATATAGCTAGGATACACTCAAAGCAAGAAAATCAAGCAAGAGTTTGTCCTAGTCTAAATGCAATGCAAAACACGTACCTTGCCTCCAGCACTCTTCAATAGTAAAAGTAAAGAATTGAAAAGACAAGTGCCTAAAATGCAAGTGTCTAAACAATTTTTAACAATTTAACCAACTTTTTACTGTTTTTTAATTAAGCAGGAGTAGGATGCAGAATACAGGAAATAAAGTATAGAAACAGATGTATTTTACAGAACCAGAGGCCCTGCAGAAAATTGGTGAGAAGTGAACTCCTTATTGCCGCGTTCCCACGGCAAATTGCCGTGGATCCGCGGCAATTTGGAGGGATCCTGGGCTCTGCTTTCTTGAGCAGAGTCCCAGGTCCACTTGTATGTTACTGCAATGAATATTTTCCTGTTTTCTTCTCCTGTAACCTGCAACAGAGAAGAAGGATCGTTTAGTACTTCACTTTAACCTAAAAAATACGTTGCTCTCCCCGGCAACGGCGCCATTTTTTGATTAGACTAGAGAGGTGTACTTATTATGTGTATAGAAATGTATTTGATGTACCCTTTCTTGTCTCCGCTATAGTATAGGACTATACTGAGTCGAATCTCAGGGAGAGCTCGCGATGGAAGCTTTACGTGTGGTAGTGAAGTGAACAAACGAGTATTCTTCTCTTGCTTATAAACTTAGTGAATCAATTGTAAAAGAAACTAAAAGAAATGGTGGCTATGTTCATGGTGGAAATCGTCGGAAAGAAATCAAGAAGTGGATGTGGTATTCACAAGAAAAAGAAAGGAAACTTAAAGAAGAATCAATCCATGACTAGCTTACCTTGCTAGCTTGCCAAGACTTACTAGACTCCTTGATAGCGAATGCTTGCCTAATGTTGTCACTCCATCGGCTTAGGATTCGTCTCGCGTGTTGACCTAATTACTTTCTCACTTGCAAGACGGTGGTTTAACCGTCGGAGAAGAGAAGATCATACAACTTGCAAGATTAACAAAGGCAATCACCCATGAGTTAGTGAAGTAAGCTAAGCTAGTGGTAAACTAGTACATGGAGAAGGAATTAGCTACAACAAGCCATAAGAAAAATACAAGAAAGCATGAAGTAAATTGCAAGAATTAAAGAAAGCACATAAGAAAGCAATTAAAGAATGCAAGAAAACTAGAACCAAGCTTCAAGTAGAGGAAGGAGGATGGATCAATTCTTGTTGCTTCAAGTGTCACCCTTGATTACACAAGCTCTCTCCCTCACAATCACTCTCTTTTACATTGAATTCTAGGGAAGAGAAGATCATAGAGAGTTACAAAACCCTAAACAAAAACTAACAAAATACAAAACTTTGAACTAATCTCTCTCTCTTCTCTGATCAATCTTTGCTCGCAGGTGAAGGTGGACTATTTATAGCACCCAGGTGAAGGATCCAGAAGCAAGGTTGTTGGCACAAAATCCGAGGTCATAACGACCTAGATTTGCCGCGGATTGCCGCGGATCTGCCGCCAGATCTGGGCCGTTGGCTCGGATCTTTCTGTTGGGATCAGTTTGTTAGGTGGTTATCCACGTGGCATATCTAGAATCTTCGTTTGTTGGGCGGATCTTTCTGGATCTGGATTTGAATTTGGCTTTATCCTTTAAGCTTGGATTAATCACTTAATTAGTGTTAATTAAGTGATTATTTGGAAATCTCTCCATTAAGTGTGTACCTGCAAATATGTAGAGAAGAGGAGTAAAAATCACATATTTATTTGTAATATGCATGGGGATTATGATGTAAAATATGCAATATTGGATACCAATCAATAGCCTCATAAGCCTTAGCATCAAATTTACCCAAATTATCCTTAGTATTTAAAACAAAACACTTGCATCCAAAAACTTTAAAATATGCAACATTTGGTTTTCTAGAATGATACATTTCAAATGATGTTTTTGAAGAATTTTTGCACAAATAAATACGATTCGATATATAGCATGCGGTGTTTACGGCCTCGGCCCATAAATATTGAGGGAGGTCATATTCACTTATCATTGTCCTAGCCATCTCTTGAAGTGTTCTATTTTTCCTTTCTACAACTCCATTTTGTTGTGGAGTTCTAAGACAAGACGTTTCATGCTTAATTCCCTTTTCATCACAATAAGTCATGAAGAGTTGGTTAATAAACTCACCACCTCTATCACTTCTTATTCTCAAAATCAGAAAACCCTTTTCTTTTTCAACTCTTTTTCGAAAAATCTTAAAATGAGAAAAAGTTTGATCTTTATTTTGTAAAAAGAAAACCCAAGTAAAACGGGAGAAATCATCAACCAAAACAAATGCAAATCTACTTCCATTTAAACTTTAGTTTTAGTTGGTCAAAAAGATCCATATGAATTAATTCTAAAGGCCTAGTTGACATGATATCCTTGATTGGTTTAAAGGAAGACTTGGTTTGTTTCCCAAGTTGGCACGCACTACAAATGCGGTCTTTCTCAAAATCCAAGCAAGGTATACCCTTCACCAATTCCTTTGAATTAATCCTAGAGATATGGTCAAAAGAAGCATGTCCTAATCTTCTATGCCAAAGCCAAGAATTTTCATCAAAGGCATTTAAGCATTTAGTAGAACAATCTAAATTAAGCATGTCAATAATATAAACATTATTATCACGAAAACCGGTAAGAATACAAACATCGGATTTAACATCAAGAATCTTGCATGAGGAATCATCAAAAACAACTTTAAGTCCACGATCACAAAGTTGGCTAATGCTAAGCAAATTATGTTTTAAACCATCTACTAAAACAACATTCTCTATAATAGGAGATGAACCAATTTGAATATTACCGATACCGATGATGGTGCCTTTGGAATCATCCCCGAAGGTGACGGAGCCACCTTCCATGTACCTTGATAGGGTTGTGAAGTTGTTGATATCCCACGTCATGTGTCTCGAACAACCACTATCAAGGTACCACCGCTCCCTACGTCTTGGAGCCTTGGTGTGTACCTACATTAAACATTTTAGGACTTGATTTTGGTACCCACATTTTCTTGGGTCCATGAGGGTTAGAGCCATAACCCAAACAAGATTATTTGAACTATGCAATTTATTATAACAAAATTTAGCTAAATGTCCATTTTTGCCACAATATGTGCATCTATACACTCTACCATATCTAAAAGCATAGTGAGTGTGTGATTTGTGAGCATGGGCATTGTGAGCATGAAAAGATTTAGCATGAGAAGTATTATTTGAAGTGTGAGCATGTGGAATTTTAGCATGAGAATCTTCAACATGAGAAGTGTGCTTTTTGGAAAACTTTTCTTCAAGTTTCTTAGTATTAAAGGCACAATCTTTTAAAACTTTTCAAACTCATTCATTTTGGATTTAAAAGAAGAAATTTCTTTATTATCAACAATAGGGGTTTTACCCTTACAAGAAATCTTATAAGCATCAAATTCATTTGAATAGAAACAAGATTTGAAGAAAGATCATCTTTTTCTTTCGAAACAATGGTAAGTTGATTCTTAAGAAAAGCAACTTCTTTTTGTAATTTTAAGCATTCAAGTTTCTTATTATCATAAGTTTCAGAAAGTTCTACAAATGCATGTACTAGAACTTCCTTACTTAGTTCATCATCTTCATCATCATGGGATTGAGGGTTACCTTAGGTGTGTTTGCCATGAAACACATATTAGCTTGATCCACCTCCTCTTCGGACTCGCTTTCCGAATCCCATGTTGCTTTGTAGGCTTTCTTTTCCTCCGGCTTCTTTGGCTTGAAGGAGGAAGTCATTTTCTTCTTGAACTCCAGACAATCCGCCATGATATGTCCGGGTTTGCGGCAATTATAGCAAATGATCTTCCGCTCCTCTTTGCCTTCGAATCTTCTCCGGAAGTTGAACTTGTTCTTTCGGTACAACCTCTTGACATTCCGCACAAGTAGAGTTAGCTCCTCATCTTCTTCTTCGTCTTCTTCATCGTCATCATTGGTGGATGAAGTCTTGAAGGCTATGGATTTCTTCTTTGAAGTAGTAGCCTCATCTCTTGCTTTCTTCTCCATCTCATGGGTCTTTAGGTTCCCAATGAGACTAATGATGTCCATCTCGTTCTTGTCATTTAATTCCTTTAAGGTGGTGGCCTTGATCTCCCAAGATGGTGGAAGAGCCCGTATCACTTTGCGCACCTTTTGATCATTGGAGATGACGTCACCTAATGAAGAAAGACCATTTGTAATTTTAGTGAAACGAGTAATCATACAATCAATGGATTCTTCATCAAGCATTTTGAATGATTCATATTGAGACCTCAAGAGATCTATCTTAACTCTCTTGACTTGTGAAGTCCCTTCATGTGTGACCAATAAGTGTTGCCAAATCTCATAGGCGGATTGGCAATGAATTACCCGTGTAAGGTCATCCTCATTCAAGGCGGTTAAAAGGGAGTTTTGGGCTTTTGAGTTAGCCTCATATTCTCTAAAGTTGAAGTCGGTCCAAGTGCTCTCATCTTCATTGGGTGCTACATAGGTTTGGTTCAAAGACTTAGCCACTAAACTACCTAGTGATTGCAAAAGATAGTCATCCTAACCTTCCAAATAGGGAAGTTGAGTCCATCAAATTTAGGTGGGGTTTTAATGTTGTCGGCCATGTTTACTAGTGTATGAATGTATGAATGGAAATGTTGATTAGCAATATTTTAAGGATCTCTCTATGGATGTTAAGCCAAACCTAGAGTCCAAGCTCTGATACCAATTGAAAAGTCACCTAGAGGGGGGGTGAATAGGTGACAATGCTAATCAAGGGCAAATAAAAAATTTAAAGCTACAACAATCACAAGATGAATGCTAGCAAGTAAGTATGACAATGAATATGATGAGTAAATAATAAGAGCAAGCAAAATAGAGTAAGAATTGCAAGAATATAAACCAATCGCAAACACAAAGATATGTTATCGAGGTTCGAGCACCCAGCTCTACTCCCCGCCTTCCCCAGAAGGATTCTAGCTACTTCCACTATCACAAAGATCTCAATTACAATGGAGTACCCAACTCCACAATCTCAGTACAAGAAATTTCCTTGGTAGTCAAAAGACCACAAACTCTCTCTTTCAAATATCTCTTCCCTTACAAAGGTCCTTAGAGAATATTGAGTAGGAATGAAGCTCTTTTGTGTGTAAGGAAAAGAATTTGAAAT
Organism: Agave tequilana; assembly: GCA_038442645.1. Classification (NCBI taxonomy): domain Eukaryota; kingdom Viridiplantae; phylum Streptophyta; class Magnoliopsida; order Asparagales; family Asparagaceae; genus Agave; species Agave tequilana. The sequence goes on along the minus strand of JAVJIF010029660.1, from coordinate 28,857 downwards.
CAGAGAAAAACTTTTGAAAACCCTTCAGAAATTGAGAGAATTTAGCTCAAAAACCAAGAACTTTGAAAGCCTTAAACTTTTGAATTTTGCAAAGATTGTTGTTGTAACCAATCTCTCCCCAAACACCCCTATTTATAGGAGAGGGCTAGGGTTTAGGGATAAAACATATTTACTGATGTTTAGGAGGTAATTAGATCAAAATATATCCTTAAACGGATTTTTAAATACAAAAGAAAAAAATAAACAGCACTTAAAAATCTGCCCGTTACTGTTCAAACGGTCGGATCGGTCGACCGGGCCGGTCGACCGGTAGTATAAAAATTTGACCGTTACAGGCTATCGGTCGACCGACCCAGTCGACTGATACAAACTGTGACAAAAAATAAATAGTCCGGTCGACCGCCCCGGTCGACCGACAGACGTGCACACGGATACGTGCATCTGCCAGGACTTCGGTCGACTGGTCCGGTCGACCGGACCAGACTGACATAGGCTCGGTCGACCGACCCGGTCGACCGGATCAGGTCAAAAAGTCAATTTTAAAAGAAAATAAAGAGGATTTTGATTTTAACAAAAATACTTTTGAACAGGGATTAGTATAAAGTACAAATATATATCTGTAGGCAAAAACTTGTATGCAAAATATTTTTGTATAATTTATAAGAAATTATTTTGGAATGAGCATGTGCGCAAAAACGTGTGTGATAGAGCTTCAACCTATCCACTATTCTTTAACATACTATAAACTGAAAAACAAATTACATGAAGACTTCTTGTGCTATCTTCAAGTCTTTGAGCCATCCAATGCCTTGCTAGTGCCTTCTCTTCTATGATCCTTCCTTGATGTGCAATTTGCCTTCCTTGCTTTGTGGAACTTAGAAGTTCTTGCAATAGCTAAGCGAATGGTCTCTAAACATGGTACAAACCTGAAACTTATCTTAACAAACTTGTTAGTATCAAATAGCTCATATTTGGTTTGTCATCATCAAAACACAAAACAATTGGAGAGTGTAACCTCTTGGGCCAACAAAACACTCGAGCAGAAAAGGCCACGAAACCAAGGTTTTTATTTATAAAATGTACCCCTTTTAGGCGTGAATACTTATGCTTCATGAGGCATAAATACCCAGCTTAATCAGAGGATATATATATATATATATATATATATATATATATATATATATATATACATATATATATATATATTTCCCAAACTTATCTAATTATCTTTTGCATAAATACCAAGGCTTGCTTAGGCCAAAGCACCTAGCTAATCAATAATTAGATTTGTTTATATTTTCTTTTCTTTTTCATAATATATTTTTTTATAAGGCATAAGAGTCTCTGTTTTTAAACCCTAAGTGTGTAAGTGTATTTAGTGTGCATATTTCATCAAGGTAAATATCAAGACTAAATTACTTTCACAAATTTTCTTCCTAACCCTAAACATCAAACAAGTTATCTGACTTTGACCAAGTATAAGAAATCCTAATTATGATTTTCCTATTCCTTAAAATTGACTTAATTTCTTACAAAAAATATATCAAAATATTGTTCTAACCTTTCAAAAAGTTTATATATATATATATATATATATATATATATATATATATATATAATATATATATATATATCATTTTTTTTTATATCAGTTATGTTAGAACCCTCCCCACACTTATCTCATGCATTCTCCCCAATGTATGAAAGAAATGTATAGATGCATGAAATAAAATGGAAAAGAGGAAAGTTACCGATACACTGGGTCAAAAAGACCCATAACCGTTTCATTTACCGGCACTGATTCCAAGAAAGGTTTAAGGCGTTGACCATTTACCTTAAAGTCATTTTCATTCTTGGTGTCACTGATCTCAACTGCACCGTGTGGAAACACGATTTTTACAACGAATGGCCCAGTCCATCTTGATTTCAATTTTCCTGGGAAAAGATGAAGCCTAGAATTATAGAGTAAGACTTTTTGTCCAGGGACAAAGGTTTTTCTTATGATGTGTTTATCATGGAAAATTGACTCTATCTTTAGTGATCCTAGCATTTTCATAGGCCTCATTTCTCAATTCCTCTAATTCGGAAATTTGTAATTTCCGAAGGTCACCGGCCTTAGTCAAGTCGAAATTCAACTACTTGATTGCCCATCAGGCTCGGTGCTCTAACTCAACGGGCAAGTGACAAGGTTTGCCATAGATTAACCTATAAGGAGACATTCCTAGAATCGTCTTGAAAGCGGTCCTGTAGGCCCATAGGGCATCTACAAGTTTGATGGACCAATCTTTTTGATTTTGGTTCACAGTTTTCTCCAAGATAAGCTTGATTTGTCTATTGAAAACCTCAACTTGCCCACTGGTTTGAGGATGATAAGGTGTGGACAACTTGTGAGTTATGGCATACTTTCGCATAAGAGCTTCAAAAGTTCTATTGCAAAAGTGAGTGCCATTATCATTGATGATAGCACGAGGGGTTCCGAAGCGTGAAAAAATGTTCTCTTTTAAAAACTTTATGACAACTTTGTTATCATTAGTTTTACAAGGAACGACTTCTACCCACTTAGACACATAATCCACAGCAACCAATATGTATTGGTTTCCAAATGAATTAGGAAATGGACCCATAAAGTCGATGCCCCAAACATCAAAGAGTTCTATTTCTAGAATTGGGTTGAGGGGCATCATATTTCGTTTTGAGATCCTTCCTACCATTTGGCATCTAGGCACGTCTTGCAAAATTCATAAGCATCCTTGAACAAAGTGGGCCAATAGAACCCGCTTTGTAGCACTTTTTCAGCAGTCTTGCGGGGACCAAAGTGTCCACCGCATGCAAGTTCATGACAAAAAGATAGAACACTCTTAACCTCCTCATCGAGAATGCATCTCCTAATAATTTGGTCAGAACAGTATTTGAAAAGATACGGTTCCTCCCAAAGAAATACCGGACTTGGGATAAGAACTGGTATATATCGTTTTTGGACCAATGAGACGGAGTTTGGTTTATGACTAAGTAATTCACTATATCAGTAAACCAAGGTTCCTAGAGATAGCTAAGAGATTTTCATCAGGAAAATCCTCATTTATGGGTAATTCGTAGCATGGAGAATTAGGGATCTGTGAGAGATGGTCAGCAACGACATTTTTTACGCCTTTTTTTATCTCGAATCTCAAGATCGAATTCTTGAAGAAGGAGGATCCAACGAATGAGTCGGGCATTGGCATCCTTCTTCATCATAAGGTACCTAAGCGCAGAATGATCGGTGAAAATGATGGTTTTGGACCCTAGTAGGTAGGGACGAAATTTCTCTAAGGCAAAACACTACTGCCAAGAATTCCTTCTCAGTCGTAGTGTAGTTCAATTGAGCATCGTTGAGAGTCCTACTAGAGTAGTAAATCACATGCTGCTTGTTATCAGTGCGTTATCCTAGGATAGGGCCTATGGCAAAATCGGAAGCATCACACATGATTTCGAATGGTTTAGACCAATCCGGTGCAGATATGATTGGTACAGAAATAAGCTCTCTCTTAAGCTTCTCCCAGAATTTATGCATTCAGCATCGAAAGTGAAGGACACATCCTTAGCTAACAGATTAGTCAAGGGCCTAGCAATTTTGCTAAAATCCTTGATAAATCTTCGGTAAAAACCAGCGTGTCCTAAGAAGGATCTAATGTACTTAACGCATGTGGGCATGGAAAGCTTAGCAATAACCTCAATTTTGGCTCTACCACTTCAATTCCTTTCTTGGAGATTTCATGACCCAAGATAATTCCATGTTTTTACCATAAAGTGGCATTTCTCCCAATTTAGTGTCAGATTTTTCTCAGCACAACGTTGGAGGACAAGTTCTAAATGGTGGAGACATTGAGTGAATGAATCTCCGTAAATGGAGAAATCATCCATAAAGATCTCTAAGAATCGTTCTACCATATCAGAGAAAAGGCTCAACATGCAACGTTGAAACGTTGCTGGGGCATTGCATAAGCCGAAAGGCATTCGACGATAAGCAAATGTCCCAAATGGACATGTGAACATAGTCTTTTCTTGGTCCTCAGGAGTAATAGGGATCTGATTATACCCCGAGTAACCGTCCAAGAAACAGTAATACTCGTGACCCGTCAAACGTTCAAGCATTTGATCAATGAAGGGAAGTGGAAAATGGTCCTTACGAGTTGCAGCATTAAGCTTCCTATAGTCGATGCAAACTTGGATCTTCATGGGAAGTCGAGTTTGGACCAACTCTTTGTTCTCGTTTTCCACTATGGTGAAACCGGATTTCTTTGGAACCGCGTGGACAGGACTGACCCATTGGCTATCTGAAAAGGGATAAATTATCCCATTGTCTAAGAGTTTGACAATTTCAGCATAAACAGCTTTTGCATTATAGGGTTTAACCTACGCTGCGGGTCTCTTTTAGGTGTGGCGTCTTCATTGAGATGAATGCGATGTTGAACGATGGTCGGACTTAATCCCTTTATATCGGTCATAGTCCAACCAATGGCTTCCCTATGTTTTCTTAGAATTGCTTTAAGATCTTCTTCTTCCCCGTCATTTAAATGGGAGGCAATGATGATAGGAAAGGTCTCTTGTTCGCCTAGATAGACGTACTTGAGATGCGCAGGTAAGGCTTTCAATTCTAAGGAAGAGGAAGGCTCACTGGAAGGACTAGTCAAATTTGTTGGCTCCATTATTGGTGAAATAGGGTTCGAGGCCCAAGTCATATCAGAATGTACAACCTGATCAAGATTAAAGTCGTCAGACTCTAACCCTAAATCACACTCAGTTTCTAATTCCAATTCTTCCCTATGTTCACTTGTTAAGTTCTCAATTAGGTTGACTTCAAATGTTTGGTCCTCATATCGCGGGGTTGTTTTCCTAGATTGAAGACATTGACTTCTCTAGTCATGTCCCAAAGGTTAACCTCATGGACCCATTCCTACAATTAATGATGGCATTGGCAGTAGCCAGGAATGGTCACCCTAGGATAACAGGAGTTTGAGCCCTATGATTAGAGTTGGACACAGGTTGTGTCTCCAGAACTATGAAATCGACAGGGTAAATGAACTCCCCACCCGGATCAGGACATCATTAATCTCCCCTTTTGGAACTTTTACTGAACGGTCAGCCAGTTGGATGATGACTCGAGTTGGACTAAGATCGCCCAACCCGAGTTGTTGATAAACTGAGAATGGAAGCAAGTTGATAGTTGCCCCCAAGTCAAGAAGTGCAATCTCGGCTTGTCCTATTGTGCAGGCAATGGTGAGACTACCTGGATCCTTGTACTTGACAGGGATCGAACCCGATAGTAGCTCACTAATGTTAGTGGCTAAGAAGACCTTTTTTGGTACATTAGCTTTCTCTTCTTGGTGCACATGTCCTTAAGAAACTTAGCATAGGAAGGGATTTGTTGGATGGCATCAAGAAGTGGCACATTTATCTTCACTTGATTAAATATCTCAATTATCTTGTCCATGTGTGGATTTTGCTTGTTGTTTTTTAGCCTATTAGGAAATGGTAATATAGGCTGGTGCACCTGACTGGTTGACTTATCTTTTCAGATTCGTCAGAATGGAAGGATTTGGATTAGATGAGGTGGATGCTTGATTGTGGTTGTGCTGATGGAATTAGTTGGCGTTGACACTTGATTATCAACTCTCTTTCCTGACCTCAATGTATGAACAGCATTACATTGATTTAATGAATGATCCTCAGCCAAATGAGCTTGTTGAAAATTCCTCGGATTGGTTATTGGCTGACTAGGCGGGTACCCTTCTGTCTCTCATTCTGTGGAGTGGCTAGTTGGCTCATTTGAACCTCTAACCTCTGTATAGTTTGCATGAGAGAATCTTAGTTTTTCATGTATCTTTTCATGTTTCTTTCAAGTCAGTCATTCTCCTTTCTAGTTGAGGATTCTGGAAGGAGGATTGTGGAGCTTGGTTAGGAAAGTTCTGTTAATAGTTTGAAAAGTTAGGTGATGGTTGGGAGAATTATTATGAAAATTGGAAAGTTAGGTTGATGATTGGAAGAATTATTGGCATGATGGAAGTGGCTAGTGATGGTAAAAAACAAGGTATGTGAAGTTCTTGCACAAGAATTAGGTAGAAAAGATATTTGGTTTAGAGTTAACCTTTGTTTCTTGTTCACTTCAAATATGTAATTGATATACTTGTCCAACTTCGCTATAGCATATAGCTATACGAGTCGAACCACAAGGAGAGCTAGCGTTAGAAGCGTACGATACGAGTGAGAAAAGAAAACGAGAATTCTTCTTTGTTTAAAAGAATAAAGAATCAAAGGAAAAACAAATGAAAGAATTGGTGGATATGTCATGGGGGAAATCAAAAGAAAACAAAACAAGATTTGGCTTTGGACTAAAACTAGAAAGAAAAGAAAACTTTGAAGAAAACTTTGAATGAAAGAAAACCATGACTAGCTAACCTTACTACCTTGCTAAAGACTTACTAAACCTCCGTGATAGTGATGCGTGCCTCATGTTGATTCATCGGCATGGATATGTCTTGCATGTTGATCTAATTACTTTCTCACTTAGATGACGGGAACTCATTCTTGGACTTGTCTTGTAGCCTCCATAGATGGTCATAGGCCTACAAGATAGACTTTCAATAATGGAATCAAAAGAGCTACACTCAAGGGATGCAAATGAAGAACATACAACATTCATTAATGGACATAAAGAAGTTGTACATCAAATAGCATATTGGTGATCCATCTCCATGTCCCATCAAGGCACTAGTTCAAAGACTAGGCTCTAAATGAGGCACACATGAATCATATGGAGAATTACAACAAGATCTTGCAAGAAATGAAAGGAAACCCATCGGAGAAGAGAAGACCATACAACTTGCAAGATGAAATAAAGCAATCACCAGAGTTAGAAGTTAGCAAGGTTAGTGGTTAGCTAGTTCAGGAGAAAGAATTAGCTACACACCATTACAAAAGAAAAAACTAAGCATGGATTAAATTGCAACAAAGTAAAGAAAGCAAATAAAGAAAACAAGGAAACTAGAAAATGCAAGAGTAGAGAGAAGAGAATGGATCAATCCTTGATGCTTCAAGTTGTCACTCCTTGATGAATACAAGCTTTCTCTCTCTTACAAACTCTCTCTTTACAGAATTTCTAGGGAGAGGAAGATCATTGAGAGCTACAAAAATCCTAGAAAAAACTAACAAAATTACAAGCTTTACACTAATCTCTCTCTCTTCTCTGTTCAGTCTTCTCGCAGGTCCTTGGTCCAGTATTTATAGGCCCTCAGAGAACTCTCCAGAAGGCGGACAGGTGGCAAAAAATGGGACTGAACGGCCCAGATTTTGCGGTGGACCCACGGCAAGTCACGGCACTTTTATGGCCGTTGGATCCCAAATTTTTGTTACAAGTTTGCTACGAGGTTGTTATCCACGTGGCCTTCTAGAATTTTGAGTTGTTTGCGTGGATCTCTCTGGATTTGATTTCAAATTGGGCTTTATTCTGGGCTTTTGAATAATCTCTTTAATTATTGCTAATTAAAGAGATTTTGGGCCTTTTCTCCATTTGAATGTGGACCTGCAAATATAAAGAGAAGATGAGTGAAAATAATATTTTTATTTGCTAAAATGCATGGGAAGATATGGTAAAATATGCAATATGTGTCACAATCACACCCCCACACTTATTCTTTTGCTCGTCCCGAGCAAAACAAAGAAAAGAAAGAAAATCCTAACTACCAATTTTATTACACCACTTTCGCAGGTGACGCGATTGCACTGAGCGTGTGCAACAAGCCGTTAAAACCTCTAGGTTACCCTAGAGGAGGAGTGTTGTCTCCTGAGGGTTTTCAGCGGATTACAACCACAAAATCCATAAGAAAGAAGACAAATGTTAGTATTTTTGAAAACGCATTTTGAATAAGAGACATGTTACGAACTATTTTTGCAAAAATATAAGTGATCCTAGGTCATAAGTCCACCTATATTATTCTTTCTTAACTTAGTCTCCATGCAAGATCTTGTCTTCATTAAGGTAAGAATTCAAATTGGATTGAATACTTTTATCTTTCATAAAACCTAGATAGTATGCACACCGTGTAAGTGAAAATTTCTGGGATTCAACTCCAACCATCAAGCCATTTATTTATCTATATATATATATTTTTTTTTTCTTTTTTTTTTTTTATTTAATCTTCCCTTAGTTAGGCTTTCTAGTCTACCCTTGTAGCGAGCCTTTAACCGATGGACTCCCAAACCAGACGGTCTTAGGGCACCAGATGAGAAAACATCCCTCGGGTTAAGGTCTCGAGTAGAAAAGGCACGAAACTAAAGGGGATTATTTATTTCCTTACCACCGTTAGGCGTGAATAATCATGCTTCTTGAGGCACAATTCTCCAGCTTAATAGGTGATGTTTTATTTATATATATATATATATATATATATATATTTTTTATATTTATTGCATTTTGGTCTTTGTTTCCATCCCAAGAAATGTGTAAGTGTGAAGTGCATATTATCTAAGGCAAAAAAACTCAAGATAAAAATATCTCACCAATTTTACTTACTTAGCCTATAATTTCCAACAAGATCTATTACTTCAACTATGTTTAAGATGTCATAATTAAGGCTTTCTTAATTTCTAAGATACATCTTAATTTTCTTAAAAATAGAACAAAACTTTGTTTCTTTATTTCAAAAAGTTTTTATTTTTTATTTTTTTATATTTTATTTTTTTAAAAGAAATGTAAAAGAAAGAAATCTAAAAACTCTAAGTTAGTAAAACCTCCCCCACACTTTATCTATGCATTGTCCTCAATGCATCATGATATATGTATGCATGAAACAGGTAATAGGGTAGAATCATTATTCACAAAAAGTGCAAAAAATATTTACAAGGAATATATACAAGTGTACTCTCACCTAGGCTTTTGGTCGCTTTCCTCTGGCCCGGTTCCCATCGTTCCAATGTGTTATCTTTCTTGAGCTCCATTGGGAAACGGTCTGAATTATTCTAGCCTTAGTTTTTCCAGATTCAATTGATTGTTATTATCATTCAAGCTCATTCCACCACATTGTTCACAAACAAATTCCTTATCACCACTCTTACTCAGAATCTCATCACTTCCAATGTCTAGAAATTTTAACTCTCTCCATATAATCTTCAAAACTTAAGTCAACATTCAGAAGTGGACAATCAGCTAACTTACCCCGAGTTGACTCATCTAAACACATGATCTCATCAGCAAACAAGTCTTCAAAAGATATATCAATGGAGGTTCTGAAGAGAATCACAGAGAATTGTGACTCATCTTTTGAATCCTCACAATTGTCCTCAATAAAGCTAACCTCAAATGTTGATCTTTTGTTTTGTGAGGCTGTGTGTGGAAGACATTGTGTTCATGTGTCATGTTACCAAAAGTCAACCTCATTGATCCATTCCGGCAGTTAATGATGGCATTTGCAGTAGCCAGGAATGGTCGTCCCAGAATGACAGGAATTTGAGCCCTTCTATTGGAATTAGACACTGGTTGTGTCTCAAGGATTACAAAATCAACAGGGTAGATGAATTCCCAACTTTGACAAGGACATCATGAATTATCCCCTTGGGTTTAGTGACAGAGCGATCAGCCAATGGATGGTCATTTGGGTCGGGGAGGAGATCACCTAACCCCAATTGTTGGTACACAGAAAAAGGTAGGAGATGATGCTGGCCCCTAAATCAAGAAGTGCCCTATTGATTGTAGTCTGTCCTATGATGCATGAAATGGTGGGGCTCCCTGGGTCTTTGTATTTTACAGGAATTGGACCAGTGAGCAACTCAGTGATGGATGATGCTAGGAAGACTTTCTTAGGGACTTGGGTCTTCCTCTTCTTGTGCACATTTCCTTCAAAAATTTGGCATATGAAGGCACTTGTTGAATGGATCTAGAAGAGGACATTGATCTGGACCTTATTGACATTTCTTTTAACTTCTCCATGTGAGCATTTGACTTGTTATTTAGAAGCCTATTTGGATATGTACTCTAGGCTTATAAGGTTGCTCATCTACCTTTTCTTTCCCCTTGACTTGAGATGTGGATGGCTCTGCACTAGAAGATGGTTTGTCAAAAGTGGTGGCATTGGGACATGAGGTGTTGGCTTTGGTACTGGATGAGATGGTGGACTAGAAACCTTATTGTCTATTTGTTTTACCAGATCTCAGGGAATGAATGCATGACATTGACTGGGGTCTGAATCTTCCACTTCATTCAAAGGGATGTGATGTGTGGAATCTGGCAATGGCTGGTTTGGGAACATTCTTTTTTGATTCTCAGCCATTGCCCATTTGGACCTTCATTTGATTCAACTCCTGCTCCTGGTCTTTGTAAAGGTTCTAGCATTTTTTTCAACTCAGATATCTCGAAATTATTTTGGGGTGGATGTTGATAATATGGAGATTGGAACTGTGATGGTAATATGGTGGTGGGTCCTGATATGATTGATATGACTGTGGTGGACTGTGAGATGGTATGAACATACAGTGAATTCTGATCGAAACTGGATGGGTGAAACTGAGCATTGTAAGGATGTGGAAGTGGTGGCCTATGATGCTCAGGACCAGACTGACTCCATGGAAAATTTGGATGGTTCTGCCATCCAAATTGTAAGTGTGGAATATGAAGGTCTGGTAAATGCTGCATTCATGTTCTCCTGAAATGATTGGGGCTGATATAATGGACACTCCTCAAAGACATGGCTAAGGTCGTGATAGTTGTGCAACCCGGTCTAATCAAAGCAATGGGTTGACCTGGTTGACCACAGAATTCCCTTTTGACCAAGCAGTTCTATCTCTTCATTAATTGTGTGATCATGTTTCTGCAGCTATAGAGGATTCTTTGGAGTGTGTACCAGTTCTGGAAGTGGTGGGAGTCAGTTTATCAGGGCATGATTCCCACTGAATGGTTTTCCTCAGCTAGGGTTTCAAAGAGTTCCCACCCCTGATGTTCATCTTTCTTCAAGAATTCCCTTGGCACATGGATTCCAAGAGGGTTTTCGTTTGGTAATCTAAACCGTCATAGATAATCTGGCATAGACGCCATTTCTCTATGCCGTGATGGGGACACAGGGCAAGGAGGTCTTTGAAACGCTCAAGATATTTCCAGAAAGGCTCATTTGGTTCCTGCTTGAATTGCATTATGTTCTTTCTCATGAGGGCTTTTTTTGTGGATAGGATAGAATTTCTTAAGAAAGACTTTAACAAAATCCTCCCATAAGATATGGAACTGACTGGAAGATTATAAAGCCATTCTTAGCTAAATCCTTAAGTGCAAACGGTATGAACCGTAACCTAACAGCATCCCTCAGACAGTTGGGAAATTCTCATCATTTGCATACCTCTTCAAACTCACGAATAAAGAGGTAGCGTCCTCAGACTCTAGATCATGGAAATGGGGAAGTGTACTAATGAATTGTGGTTTCAGCTCGAAGTGATTTCCATTGGCTCGGGAGAAGAATGCATGAAGGAATGGCGGTGCGAATCGGATAAAAATCGATCTTGAAGTGAGACGTTGTTCTCCATTGGATGAAGTGGTTGTGGAAGTGTAAGTGTAGAAAGAATTAGGATTACGGAACCACTCTCGTATATACAATCACAAACAACGTGCACCGATCACACCAGCGAAAAAGAAAAATAACAAAAGAAAAAAAAAATCAATCCAAGCTTGTCTAGGGTTTCTGGTCCTAGATGACTCCTAAATAGACTGTCCACAGGAGGTTTGTGTAGACTCTGACTATAAGCAAATCAGCCAGGGAAGGGTAAGGTTGGTGGGAGGTTTTCCGTCAGAGACGTTCCTTAATTAAGTAACCAGCAACCTTCGGGCTTTTGGCCCTCAACCCCTTTCCTAGACACTGATTTTACAGAAGTCAATTTCCAACACTTTCCCCCTTAGGATAATCTTCTAAGTGAGTCCGGATGTCCCTAGGGCCAACGTCTATCAAATTTTATTTACAAGCTTAGATTTGTGAGTGCGTGGGAAAATGATTTTCGGGCTAAGGAAAGGTAATGAACTCCCCACCTTATCTTATTTACAGGTATGCCTTAAAGTTGAATTGTGCAAGTGTACGAAAAAACAACCAAGGTTCACTCAAAGCGTAATTAAATCAAACAAAGAGTGAGTCCTAGTCAATATGCAATGCGTACGTACCTTGCCTCCAGCACTCTTCAACAGTAAAAGTAAAGATTGAAAGACACGTGCCTAAAATGCAAATGTCTAAACAATTTTTAACAATTACAACCAATTTTTTACTGTTGAATTAATTAGCAGGTATATGGTGAAGAATACAAGATTTCAGGTATACAGCAGCTGTATTTGCAGAGAACAAAGCCCTGCAGAAAAAATGATTAGTAGTGAACTCCTCTGTGCCGCAATTCTGCGGCAAAAGCAGGAATTTGCGGCACTTTGGAGGGATCCTGGTCTCTGCTTTCGAGAGCAGAGGCCCAGGTCCACTTATGGTTTCTGCTGTGCAAGATTTCCTATATCTTCAACCTGTACCTGCAACAGAGAAGAAATATCGTTTAGTTTCTCACTTTTAAAAAACGTTGCTCTCCTCCCGGCAACGGCGCCAAAAATTGATTGGTAAAAACAAGGTATGTGAAGTTCTTGCACAAGAATTAGGTAGAAAAGATATGGTTTAGAGTTAACCTTGTTTCTTGTTCACTTCAAATATGTAATTGATATACCTTGTCCAATCTTCGCTATAGCATATAGCTATACCGAGTCGAACCACAAGGAGAGCTCAGCGTTAGAAGCGTTACGATACGAGTGAGAAAAGAAACAAGAATTCTTCTTTGTTTAAAAGAATAAAGAATCAAAGGAAAAAACAAATGAAAGAATTGGTGGATATGTTCATGGTGGAAATCAAAAGAAAACAAACAAGATTTGGCTTTGGACTAAAACTAGAAAGAAAAGAAAACTTTGAAGAAAAATTTGAATGAAAGAAACCATGACTAGCTAACCTTACTACCTTGCTAAAGACTTACTAAACTCCGTGATAGTGATAGTGATGCGTGCCTCATGTTGATTCATCGGCATGGATATGTCTGCATGTTGATCTAATTACTTTCTCACTTGGATGACGGGGAACTCATTCTTGGACTTGTCTTGTAGCCTCCATAGATGGTCATAGGCCTACAAGATAGACTTTCAATAATGGAATCAAAAGAGCTACACTCAAAGGGATGCAAATGAAGAACATACAACATTCATTAATGGACATAAAGAAGTTGTACATCAAATAGCATATTGGTGATCCATCTCCATGTTCCATCAAGGCACTAGTTCAAAGACTAGGCTCTAAATGAGGCACACATGAATCATATGGAGAATTACAACAAGATCTTGCAAGAAATGAAAGAAACCCATCGGAGAAGAGAAGACCATACAACTTGCAAGATGAAATAAAGCAATCACCCATGAGTTAGAAGTTAGCAAGGTTAGTGGTTAGCTAGTTCATGGAGAAAGAATTAGCTACACACCATTACAAAGAAAAACTAAGCATGGATTAAATTGCAACAAAGTAAAGAAAGCAAATAAAGAAAACAAGGAAACTAGAAAATGCAAGAGTAGAGAGAAGAGAATGGATCAATCTTGATTGCTTCAAGTTGTCACTCTGATAATACAAGCTTTCTCTCTCTTACAAACTCTTCTTTACAGAATTTCTAGGAGAGGAAGATCATGAGAGCTACAAAAATCCTAGAAAAAACAACAAAATTACAAAGCTTTACACTATCTCTCTCTCTTCTCTGTTCAGTCTTTTCTCGCAGGTCCTTGGTCCAGTATTTATAGGCCCTCAGAGAACTCTCCAGAAGACGGACAGGTGGCAAAATCGGGGACTGAACGGCCCAGATTTTGCGGTGGACCCACGGCAAGTCACGGCACTTTTGTGGCCGTTGATCCCAAATTTTTGTTACAAGTTTGTTACGAGGTTGTTATCCACGTGGCCTTCTAAAATTTTGAGTTGTTGCGCGGATCTCTCTGGATTCTGATTTCAAATTTGGGCTTTATTCTGGGCTTTTGAATTAATCTCTTTAATTATTGCTAATTAAAGAGATTTTGGGCCTTTTCTCCATTTGAATGTGGACTGCAAAATAAAGAGAAGATGATTGAAAATCATATTTTAATTTGCTAAAATGCATGGAATGATATGGTAAAATATGCAATATTGTGTCACAATCAGCTAGCATGATTTGATCATGAATGGTCATTGTTATTTTGGCTCCATGAGAAATTAGGGTGATTTCTCCAGCAGGATTGTACGTTGGTGCGTAAGGATTATTATTTGGCTTGAAAAAGGCCGCATTCATCGGTTCATGGTATTGTTGCTGAGCCTGAAACACAGGCATTCCTCGAACACATGATTCATGGCTTGACAGTAAGTGCAGCCCGGAGTTGGAAATTGGTTTGGGCTGACTTGATTGACTGAACTTGGTTCCTTCGTTTCTAGAGCTTCAGTCTTCTAGCTATGTTAGCTAACTTAGCCTCATTAGCTATGGATGATCGATAGAATGGAGACCCTCCTTTTGAAGAGATGGAGTTTGGATTCCTAGAGGTCTCACTAGTAGGTTCCCATTGGATGGTCTTTCAGCTAGATTTTCATACAAATCCATCCTTCATTTTCATCTTTTGCAAGAATCCCCCTTGCACATACTTTCTAAGAGGGTTATGGTAGATAGTCTAAATCGTCATAAAGAATTTAGAATTGTCGCCATTTCTCTATTCCATGATGTGGACATTGGACAAGGAGGTCTTTAAAGCGTTCAAAGTACCTCCAGAATGGTTCACTCAGTTTTTACTTGAATTGCATGATTTTTTCCTAATGAGAGCGGTCTTATGAATTGGATAGAATTTCTTCAAGAAGACCTTGATGAAACCATCCAAGATGTGATAGAACCGGCCGCTAAGCTATAAAGCTACTTCTTTGCTAGGTCCTTAAGTACGAAAGGGACAAATCTCAACTAATAGCATCGTCTACTAGGTGTAGGATTTTCATCATTAGACATACTTCCTCAAATTCTCTATGAAGAAGTAAGCATCTTCGGACTCTAAGTCATAAAAACTTGGGAGTGTGTTGATGAATTGAGGCTTGAGCTCAAAATTATATTCACCAACCGACCAGAAAGTAGAATGCAAGATGGAAGTGAGGTTCTAATGGGGTAGAACCTATCCTACAATGATGTTGATGAGCATTACTGGATCTGGTCTTTGTTCAAACTTGGGTGGTGATGTGTTTCTAGTAAACCTAGATGAATTAGGGGTTCTTGACCACACTTGCATACACAAACACAATTACAATCACAAACAAGTTTACCAACAGTCAACAATAGTAATCAACCAAGCCTAATCTAAGGTAACCTCGACCTAGATAACTCCTAACTGGTTGATTGTCCAACAGGAGGTATAATGTCGACTTTGACCACAAGCTAATCAGCCAGGTCAGGGCAAGATTGGTGGGAGGTTATCCGTCAAAGACGTTCCTTAATTAAGTAACCACCAACCTTCGAGCTTTCGGCCCTCAATCCCCTTCTAGACACTGATTTGGGAGGAGTCAATTTCCAACACCTTTCCCCTTAGGATTATCTGCTAGTGAGTTCGAGATGTCCCTAAGGCCAACGTCTATCAGATTTACTTAGGCTTAGGTTGTGCGTGCTTGGAGATTGTTTTGTGGGCTAAGGAAGGGTAATGACTTCCCCACCTTATCTTGAATTCGGTTTTGCCCTTAGAGTTAATTGTGCAAAGTGTGTAAGATATAAAAAAGTAGCATTCAAAAGCAAATATCACCCAAGAATGTTTCCTAAGCATATGCTATGCATACGTACCTTGTCTCCAGCTCTCTTCAACAGTAATTGTAAAGTAAACGTAATTAGACAAATGCCTAGAATGCAAGTCTAAACGTTTTTTTAAGCAATTAACAATCACTCAAATTACTGTTGGATTAAATAGGGATGGTGGTAACAGATATAGCAAGATTATAACGTACAAAAACTTATTTTTTTTTTGCGAGCAATATGTCCTGCAAAAAAGAGTTTAGTAGTCCAACAAAATCTTCAACTTTGCAACGCAATTTCTTGAAATTCTGTTTCCTACTTTCGAGAGTAGGGGCACAGAATTTGCAAGTCTTCTCTTGCAAAGCTTAAATGCTAGATCTGAAATCTTCAAGTCCCTGAAAAAACACACAAAACTTGTAAAAAAAATAAATACACCGTTCTCTCCCCGGCAACGGCGCCAAAAATTGATTGCTAAAAATGAAAGAACAATCAAAGAGTTAAGAATTTACCGTGTAGCTTGTGGCTAACGGGTCGTGTCACGAGGAGGAATGCGATGAAAGCTTTTCGGTGATTCGTTTTTAAAACAAAGAATTGTGTTCGTTTTTTAAAGAAAAGAGAATGGAAAGAAGGAGATGATTAAAAGAGAAATTGCAACTTTAGAGAAGGTTGGAGAAGGTGATTAAAAAAGATCGAAAATTGTTTTGTTAATTATAATAAGGAAGAAAATCTGGGCTCACTATCTCACTACTCAACAGTTTATCTTTCTATTGAAATCCTAAGTGCCTCAAATTGATCATAGGCAAAACTTAAAGTTGACTTAAGAAAGTTTGAAGTAAAGCACATAAGATGGTTGGAAAAGTTCACTCTTTTCTTTGAAAAATCGTTTAGAATCGAATGTTAAATCATCAAAGCGCGAAGAAGCAAGTATGAAGTAAAAACAATTCAAGAAACGTTCATGAAAGAAGTAAGAGTTTAAAAATCCAAACCATCCTCATGTGCCTTCAAGAACACTTTCAGAAGAAGGCTTTAAGTAAGGCATGCAAATGATTCATTGGGTCTTTTTCTTTAAAACAGAAGAGAAGAAGAAACTGAGAGAGGTACAATAGTGAGCCCAGAAAACCGATTTAGCTACTCATTGAAAACAAAGAAGGCAAGTAAATAACACAAGAACATACGTAAATGAGTGGAAGAAAAATCAGCTCGATTCTTGTATTGATGTCACTTCAATCTTCAAGTACAAGCACTCAATTCCTCTCTCTCTCTCACAAGTATGTGTACGAACTACAAATTGAAAAATAAGAATACAATTTTTTGCACTATCTAACAAAGAGCCTAAATCTTTAAAAAAATAAACACAAATTCTAATCCTAGTCTTCACCCCTTTTGCCTGTTGAAACTGGTATTTATAGGGAAAAACCAAAGGGGGGATCCCGGGAAGATTGGGGGAGCAAACGCTCCCCCAACTGACACCAAACGGCCGCGAAACGCGGCTAGGGCCGCGTTTCCGCGCCCTGGTGTGGCCAGTTAGCCACACCCAGTTGGTTGGCTCTCCTGATTTGGTGATTCTCTTTGTATCTTCTTCTGGTTTTCTCGTTTCTGCTCTAGGATTTGACGAAACAGTCTTCGATTGTTGGTTTCAACCGTTGCTTCAACCGTTTGATTTGAGAGGATTCTTTTCAACCGGTTTTCAACCTCTCTGATATGCCAAGATTTTGCCCTGATTCCTTGATTTCGAATTTATTCTGAATTAAATCAGAATTTGGTGGGCTTTTGGGCTTGTTTCTCATTCCTTTCTTTTAGCAATTGGGCCTACATTAAACAAAGAAGAAGAAGACTTGTTAATAGGATTTATTAGCTAAAAAGTATGATAAGGTGACAATGTATATGCAAAATATGTGACTGATCAGTAATCAGCGCCAGTGTGTTGAGACTCATTATTGTCAATTTTCTTTATCTATTTAATTATGATCAGTTTTATCATATTTTCTTTATCTACGATATTATAATCTACTCCCAAAGTGGCAGCAAAGAAGAAAACAGGAAGAACATCTAGTGATCTTATTACAGACTCCTCGCTGGGAACAGCTCCACGCCTAGTAGAGTAAGTATGAGTTCTGACAGGTAAGCATCCTATTCTTTGGTCTTATCATTCTGAAAGAAGTTATCTCCGGTGATTCTAATAGAATTCAGATATTGAAAGTTTGGCTAGTTTTGGAGTTAATTAATATCATATAATTCAGAGTGGGTCAGTCTATTGAAATTCTGGCGGTATTCTCTTATTAACAGATATTAGGTCAGTATTTATATGGCATCATCCGAAGTTTTATACAGCAGAAAATATAAAAGACTTCTAGTTCTTGAGGTTATTGATCTGTCAGTTATGAGCATAACTCTTAATTATCATATCTTAATTAATATAATTCCCGTCCTCTATCATTCTGTGTTCATCTACCCCTTATCGAAATTTCGAGGACGAAATTTTTGTAAGATGAGTAGAATGTAACACCTCGTTTAGGAATACGTACTTAGATATGTATTCGATTTTGATTTAATTCTTGTATTTATTTTTGTTTTATGATTATTTTGTGATTATGCTGTATGGATCTAGATTCGTAGACTTGGAGTCAGCCCTAATCAACTGGGGTCCTGATCCTAGTGTATTACTCAATTTGGTCTTGTGGTAATCAAATCAATTTTAGTTTTAAATATTTTTCTAAACATTTAAATTTTTTATATATTTTCTAGAAGTTTTTCTAAATATTATTCTGCAAAATCTTCAAAATCGGCGTCGACCGTATCGCTGGTCGATTCCAGAAATTTTGATTTACAAACAAATTTGAATTTTTAAAATTCTTTCACATTATTTCTGAGAATCACATTTTCTATTTTAATGTATTTTTGGAGATTTTTCTGAATTTATCAAATTCTACCAGATTTGGCGTCAACCGGTATCGTTAGTTGATTTCAGGATTTTTTTAATTGAAATTGGGATTGAATTTCTAAAAAACTGAATTCATATTGTCTTAGAGTGATATATTCTACCTCTGGGTATTTTTGATGATTTTCTGAATTTCTCAAATTTCATCACATTATATAATTTAATATTTAATTTGGGTTTCCCGCTCTTGGGCTTGCAACATGGCAATTTACCGACTACCTACAAAATATCTAAACCTATTAATATCTTTCTCTCTCTCCTTCGCATTCTCTCTTTCTTTTTCTCTCTTCTATTTTCCTTGTCTTTTTCTCTCCTCCTCTTCTTCCCCTTCTTCCACCCGGGCCGACCATCGTCCAGAGCGTCACCGCGCTACCCACCGCAGCACCACCGACGCCGGTGACCCCTGATCTACGATCCCCTCTCTCTTCTCTCCCACACTCTCTTCCTTTCTCTCTCTTCTCCAGTCCCTCTTCTTCTCTTTAAATCCGGCACCCCAGGTGACAGATCCGCCGTCGGCCACCCCCTAGCGGCCACCCAATGACAGCTAATGTTGCCGCTGACCTCCCACTCCTCCTTGCTCCCACTATCTTTCCCCCTTCTTCTCCTCCTTTCTTCTCTCTCTGACCTATGGTCGCATGGACCAACACTGCCGGCCGCCTGGCCGGCTACGCGCGCGACCAACCCACTCTCTCTTTCTCGGATCTCTCTCTCCCCCTTTGATCCCTCTCTCTCTCCTTCCCTCCTCTCTCTTTCTCTCTCTCTCTCTCTCCCACTCTTCTCTCTGTCTCTCTCTTTCCTCACCCTTGCTCTCCCTTTGTTGTGACCGCTGGCGGCCAGCGCCGTCGGCGACCACTGGCCAGCCAGACTGGCAGGCCACTCTCCCTTTCCTTCTCTTTCCAGTCTCTCTCTCCTGCAAATCTCTCTCTTCTTCTCTTTAAATCTCTTTCTCTCTATAACTCTCTCTAGATCTCTCTTCCTAGTGATGATAGTGGGTGTGCTATACCCGTGCACGTGTTTTGAGTATTTTAGGATTCATGATATTTTTTTTGAAGATTTTAGGCGAGTGTTCTCGCTTTTCTGGGTTCCCCGCTTCAATGGTGTGATAAGTATTTATTTGTAAATTGTGGGACTATTATATTGTATATGTGGACACGTGAAATTATACCGATGTTGTGTATTGTATCGGTATGGGTGTGTACATGTATATGTGGATATGTGTATTGTACGGTTGCGTGCTGTATTTATATCTGTCTGTGGACATGTATTTATATCGGTGTGACGAACGCCTGTAGTAGTGTAGTCTATTACCTGTATATATATATATATATATATATATATATATTTCCTGTGACATTATTCTATTAATGCTTTATACCATGCATGGCTGACCTTTGTGGTCATTTAGCCTCCGGGCTTTTACTCGGCCTTCGGGCCCTCCAAACGGCCTCTAGGCTCTCCACTCAGCCTTCGAGCTTCATAACTCCATGATAGTTTAGTTATTATCATGTTTATATGTGTGCTTGTGGTACTAACATTATTTTATGCGGGTACTTACTTGACCCTCTGGCCTGTTAGACCTTATGGTCTCTCTTATGTCTACTTTCTCGAAAGAGGGAGTGCATTTAGATTGTTAGGTCTTTTTAGCCCTACCAGGTAAGGAGTCTAGCGCTCAGCATTTTACTGCTAACTCTGTCTGAGGTATAATTACGTCTTGAGCGATAATTATATGCTATCATGACTTCGTTGCGAGCGGTAACGGGTAAAACACAAGTGTGATAGCGTTTAGCGTTGTGCGCTAGCTTCACTCTAGCCTGCTTAGCTCTGCTTGATTGTTCACTTATCTGTTTTGACTTGACTTATTTCTGCTTGCTCGGCCTCCAAGCTTTACCACTTATTGATAACTTAGTTATTACCTGTTATATGTGCATATTTGATACTAACACTTCTACAGATATTTACCCTGTCTTCGGGCCTATGAGCGCTTTGGGCTCTCACCCACTTCCTCGAAAAAAGGAGTGCGTTTAGATAGTCAGGTCTTTTAACTATACCTGGTAGGAGGACCTAGCGCTCAGCACTTTGTCACTAATTCCGTTCGAGCGTATTTACACCATGAACGCGACTTTGCACACACGATAGTAGCGTTCATACACTTGCTCGTCATTTGCGTTAGCTATGCCGCGAGCAGAGTAATCATGCGAGCATGATGGCGTCTAGTGTTGTTTGTTAGCTTTACTCAGTTTTGCTTAGCACCACTTGGATGTTCGCGTATTTACTTTTTTACCTGCTTGCGTGCTAGATAGTTTAATTAATTCATTATTTAGAAGTGTTTGAAACCATTGTTTATACTGTTTTCCAAAACTGCATTATTTTCCTGTATTTGTACTGATCCCCCGTATCAGTACCATTTTCCTGTATTACGTATACATTAGTGAATAGCTGTTGCGCTATCACTTGACATGCTATTAGTTGACACTGTCACTTGCTTGTTATCACCTGACTCCTACTTGCCATCACTGACATTGTATGATACTACTTATCACCTACTACCTGTTATATTACTGATTGGTCGATAATGTTGCATATTTAGTATCATATTTCCATACTATTATAGAATAAAATCTGTATTGTCCTAATTAAATGTTTATTATTTTGCAGGCCCATTCCTTAAGGAGATGAAGAGAAATGAGCCCAAAAAGCCACCAAATTCTGAATTAAATCAGAATTAATTCGAGCTCAGTAAATCAGGGCAAAATCAGAGGTTGAAACCTGGTTGAGAAGAATCCTCTCAGAATCGATCGGTTAAGCAAGAATCAAAGGCCATTTCGTCACAATCCTGGACTCAAACGAGAAAACAACTGAAGATAAATGCAGAAGGAAAAATCAGGGAGACCCACCAACTGGGTGTGGCCACCTGGCCACACCCTGGCCGCGGAAACGCGGGCCAAAGCCGCGTTTTCGCGCTTGGTTAAGGAGTTAGGGGGAGCGTTTGCTCCCCAATCTTCCCGGGATCCTGTAGGTTGGGTTTTTTGCCTATAAAAAGGCAGTATTTGTACTGAAAATGGGACGACCATGCAGAGATAGGATTTAGCCTAGTTTTCATTTTGTAGTATAGGTTTTGTTTTCTTTTCATGTAACTTTAATTTGTATGTAAAAGCTTAGGTTAGATGAAGATTCATGTAAGTAAGAGAGAGAGTCTTATGTTGAGAGTGACACCGATGTACCCTCCTCCTTTCTTCCATTGTTTCTGCAAGCAATAAAGGTAAATACTTTTTTTTATGTTCGTCTCTTTACTTTGTTTTCTTTTGTTTTCTTCTTTCTCTTTCTACTTACCTCTTTTGGTTTTGTTGAGCTTGCAAGTGAATCCAGAAGCATAAGTATAACGATATTGTCTGAGTGCCAACGATACTTCATGAAGATGTTCTCCTCCTCAAAATCGTATCACTTCATTCTTGCGCGGCTTGATGATATAATGCGAACGAAGACTGAGCTCGATCCTATGACTTATGCGTTGAACGCCTCCGAAGTAAGGTAGAACATGCAAGGTTTCCAGGTAAGTCATCAACCAAACTAGGTGAGTACTTCTTTAATCTTCTTCCTTTCTTTTATTTCTTAGTTTAGATCGCCAACACGATTTCTTTCACCACATCTTCCAAATCGTTTTCACTCTTTTTTCCAATTCATTTGTACATAGTCATTTTCTGGGTTCTCCACCTCTTCATCTATCGCTTTCTTTCTAACTTTAACATAACTCTTTTTCATTTTTAATTCTAAAACAAAGAAGAACTTTCGTCTTTCTTCGTAAAGATTTCAATAAAAAAACCTTGAACGCTTCTATCGCTAATCCTCCTTGTGGATCACGACCCGCATAGCCACTGCTATAGCGGTAAGAATTGAGCACTTGCACATGTTTATTCTTAAATTTGAAATTCTTTATTTTGTGTGCAGGTAAAGCTGCAATCAAATTTTGGCGCGTTGCCGGGGAGGGTAACGGTTTTATTGAAATTTGATTTTTATTGAATTTTAGAATTAAAACGAATTTTCTTCTCTGTTGCAGGTTATAGGCAAGCAAAGCAGGAAAAAAGGATTGCAGAAACATATAAGTGGTCTTGGGCCTCTGTTCCAGAAAACAGAGACCAAGTACCCTCTGAATTGTCGCGTTTGCTCGGCTTTAGCCGCGTTTCCGCGGCAAGGAAGAGTTCACTATTAACTGTCTTTTTGTAGGGCTGCTAGCTTTGCAAAAATTAGAGTTTCTGTAAACTTTATTTCTTATATGCCATCACATAAGCCTGCTAATAAACCAACAGTAAAATACTTGTTGAAAAAGATAAAAAAAATTGATTAGACGTTTGCATTTTAGGCACGTGTCTTTTCACTTCATTTATTTTTACTGTTGAAGAGTGCTGGAGCAAGGTACGTCGCATTGCATTTAGAATAGGACTCATTCTTGGTGATTTACATCGCTTTGAGTGAATCTTGTTACATATCTTGTACACTTGCACAAACTAATCTTAAGGGCACCACCCCATAACAAGATAAGGTGGGGATTTAATCACCCTTCCTTGGCCCAAAAATCAGATTCCCAAGCACTCACTAACCCGAGCCTAACTAAAATGAGTAGATGTTGGCCCTAGGGACATCTCGGACTCAATTAGAAGATTATCCTAAGGGGAAAGGTGTTGGAATTTGACTCCTGCCAAATCAGTGTCTACGAAAGGGATTAAGGCCGAAAGCCCAAAGGTTGGTGGTTATTTAATTAAGGAACGTCTTTGACGGAAAACCTCCCAGCAATCTTGCCTTGACCTGACAGATTAGCTTGTAGTCAAAGTCTGCATTAGACCTCCCGTGGACAGTCTAATCAGTTAGGAGTCGTCTATAGGTCATAGGTCTACCCTAACTAGGTTAGATTTTTTTTTTTGCTTATTTGTTTGTTTTTGTTTGTGTTCTATTATGTGATATGACTTATAATAACAATTTTTTCAATTTTAATAGTAATCCATATACACACCGACTTCATTTTCGGATATTACCAACCCGGCATATCATAACTTTAACCAACCTAGTGTGCCGGATGGTCTTATCCGAATCAATATAACCCATGTCCCCAATCTTATAACCATAATTTTCATAATAATTTTAACTCTTCACAGAGTCAGTGGGGATTCACCTCCCCCGAGCCCAATTTTCAATCAACTTGTCCTCCTTCTCCACCTTGTCCACAATATTTTCAAGATTCATACTCAGTTCCATCAGTCCAAAATAGAAGACCATCAATTTTGGAAATGAGTATGCGTGAGTCCAAACAAAAATCACAAAATCTGATGGACTCACAAAATTCACACCAATTCCAAAATAACACTTCATCTTTTCAACAAGACGATGAACCCATCAACTATGAAAAGATGCATGAAGCCATGACTCAGACTCAAAATGCTCGTAATCGTGACATAGATATGATGGTCCAATCTCTACGTTCTCACCGTTTGACCAGTTCTGATGTCACTAATCATTCTTTTAGAGCCGAAGAGTCATGTTGTTTTGGAAATCAGGTCCATTTCAGAACAATCATTGGAACTTGCCCAAACTCCAATTTTGAAAATAATATGACAGTTTGGCAAGTTATCCTTTTCCTGAAATCGAACTTGAAAATGAATATGATCATGAACCTCAACTTAGTGATTCAATTTTACTTCCTGATTCAATATGACTCCGGTGTCTTCACCTGATTTCAATCTTTTCCCCGAGTCAACATTGGATCATGTGCCAATTCATCATGAAATTGAATCACCCATTTTTGATGATCATATTGAACTTGACCAATTTTACACTTTTGAAAATCCTATTGACAAATTGGCAAGTTCTCATTTTTATGACATTGAACTCAATGAGAAATGTGGACCTATATTCTCAAATCTGTGATCCAGTTCAAATTCCCGAATCAATACTGACTCCTGTTTTGTTACCGGACTTGAGTAATATTTTAGAGTCAGTTTTGATTCCCACACCTATCATTCTTGAACTTGAATCACCATATTAAGTCACATTTCATTGTTGAAAATAAATGTGGACTGGAGTTTCAACTTCTTGACTTGGACCCACTTCCTGAACCAATTTCGATTCCTGAACCTTACTTGACTTAAGTCACCTTCCTGAGTCGGTATTAGTTCCTGTACTTCCTGCGTCCAAGTCAATCATTCTATCTTTTCATACTCCATTCTGGGACAAGACGATTGACAAATTTGACTCCGAAATTAATTATGGAATTTGGAAATTTGATGGGGTCAAATATTAATAAAATCCTTTATGGATTCATCATTTTTAATGGGTTACATTAGAGAAATTCTGGTGGGTTCCTCCGAACCCCACGAAAAGTCGATTGGGCCGCATTTCGTGGACCAATCAGACCACCACCGGAACCACCACCTTAAGGTAACATTTTCCTTCCTTTCTTCTTTTTCATGCATCTATGCATTAATTCATACATTGAGGACAATGCATGAGATAGGTGTGGGGGAGGGTCTAACATAACTTAGGTTTTTTCTTTATTAAAAAAATTAACATTTTCTTTACTTTTAAAAACTTTTTGAAAAATAGAAACAATATTTTGACATATTTTTGTAAGAAATTAAGTTAATTTTAAGGAATAGGAAAACCAAATTAGGATTTCTTATACTTGGTCAAAATAAGATTATTTGTTGATTTTTAGGGTTAGGAAGATAATTTGTCAAAGTAATTTAGTCTTGATCTTTACCTTGATGAAATATGCACACTTCATACACTTACACACTTAGGGTTCAAAAACAAAGATTCTTATGCCTTATAAAAAAAAATATATAAAAAAAGGAAAAAAAAAATAAACAAATCTAATTATTGATTAGCTAGGTGCTTTGACCTAAGCAAGCCCTTATGATTAGTCGCTAATGTTGCATATTAAATATCATATTCCATACTTATTTTAGAATAAAAGCCTGCATTGTCCTAATTAAATGCTAATTTTATTTGCAGACCCATTCTTCAAGGAGATGAAGAGAAATGAGCCCAAAGCCCATCAAAATTCTGAATTAAATCAGAATTAATTCACACACACTGAATCAGGGCAAAATCAAGAGGTGAAAACTGGTTGAGAAGAATCCTCTCAGAATCGATCGGTTAAAGCAAAGATCAAGCAAGTTTGATTCAGATTCTGACTGGATACATTTTAGTATTTGAATCAACTTTTGCTACAGAATCTCAATTCTGATGATTCAAGATGATCCAGAAAGCAGACTGACAGAGCTACAACTCTTATGTTGATCATTATTTTTAGTTCTGTCATTTGATAAGTGATATTCAGCATCAAAAACAGGCCAACAAACTACAGATCAGAATGAATATCCACCTCAAATCAAGTTTGAAGATAAGGGGAGTTCAAAAATTGCCAGATTTACTTATCTTCATACTCCTCTACCCTCTCCATTTTCTTCTATAAATACCTGCACTCAAGGCAAAAGGGAAGACAATGCAGATTAGGATTTAGCCTAGTTTTCATTTTGTCGTTTAGGTTTTTGTTTTTCCTTTTCATGTAATTGTAATTTTCATTTATGTAATTCAGAGGAGATCGACTTTCATCGAAGAATAAGAATGAAGCTTGAGCTATAGTGACAATGGTGTAAGGTTTTCTCTCTTTTCTTTGATTGTTATGAATCGAATCGAGGTTTTTTATGTGTATGTACTTCTATTTAGTCTTCTCTTCTTCTCTCTTTTCTATTTTACTTTTCTTTTTCGTACAATCGTCTTCCAAGTGAGTTTAAAAGCATCGAAAGAGCCTTGCCATTGCGAGTGCCACCGATAGCTCATGACGATGGAATTGTGAGTCTCTCTGTATCATTTCATGCTTGCGTATCTTGATGATGTAATGTGGAAGAGACCAACATTCGACTCTTAGGGCTATGCGCTGCTTGCCTCAAATTCAAGGTAACATCGAAGCTAAAAACTCAAGGTAAGCTGTTGGTGAAAAGAAGGTAAGTAAACTCTTTTATTTCTTCTTTCATTTTTGTAAATTAAATCACCATCTCTTCAAAATCACTCTTTTTTTCTCCACTTCATTTGTACATATTCGCTTCATTATGTTCTGATTTTTTTCACCTTCTTCATCTTTCACTTTCTCTCTATTTTAACAAATTCTTTTCCTTTTCTTAACTTAAAACAGAGAAGAATCTTCGCTTTTCTTCTTAACGATTTCAATAAAGAACTGTAACGCTTCCATCGCAAACCCTCCTTGTGGATCACGAACCCGCATAGCCACTTGCTATAGCGGAAGGAATTGAGCACTTGCACATTTTTTATTCTTAAATCTAATATTCTGTAATTTGTGTGCAGGTTTGCTTCGATCAAATTTTGGCGCCGTTGCCGGGGAGGGTAACATGTTTTTTATTGAAATCTGAATTTTTATTGAAAATTTTTTAGAACTAAACGAATTTTCTTCTCTGTTGCAGGTTACAGGGCAAGCAAAGCAGGAAAATAAGTTTGCAGTGACATACAAGTGGTATTGGGCCTCTGCTCTAGAAAGCAGAGACCATTGCCCTCTGAATGCCGCGTTTTCACGGCAAAAGCTGCGGATCGCGGCAATAAAGAGCTGACTACTAACAGTTTTTGCAGGGTTGCTAGCTTTGCAAATTCTAGTTTGCTGCAATTATTTATTTCTTATATGCCATCACAAAAACCTGCTAATAATCAACAGTAAAAAGTTTGTTGCAAAAGTTAAAAATTGATTAGACGTTTGCATTTTAGGCACGTGTCTTTTCAATTCATTTACTTTTATTGTTGAAGAGTGCTGGAGCAAAGTACGTATGCATTGCATTTAGCATAGGACTCACTTCTTGGTTGATTTATATCGCTTTGAGTGAATCTTACATATCTTGTACACTTGCACAAATTGATCTTAAGGGCACTAACCCATTAACAAGATAAGGTGGGGATTTGATCACCCTTCCTTAACCCAAAATCACATTCCAAGCACTCACTAAACCCAAGCCTAAACTAAAATTGAGTAGACGTTGGCCCTAGGGACATCTCGGACTCAATTAGGAGATTATCCTAAGGGGAAAAATGTTGGAATCTAACTCCTGCAAAATCAGTGTCTAGGAAAGGGTTTGGGCCGAAAGCCTGAAGGTTGGTGGTTATTTAATTAAGGAACGTCTTGACGGAAAACCTCCCACCAACCTTGCCCTGACCTGATGATTAGCTTGTGGTAAAGTCTACATTAGCCTCCCGTGGACGTTAACCAGTTAGGAGTCGTCTAGGTCCTAAGTCTACCCTAACTTAGGCTAGAATTTTTTCTTTTTTGTTTGTTTATTTGTTTGTTTTTCTTGTTTGTATTCTATTGTGTGATATGGACTATAATATAATTTTTTCAACTACAATAATAATCCATATTACACACCGACTCATTTCGGATATTACCAACCCGACATATCATAATTTTAACCAACCTAGTGTGCCGGATTGGTCTTATCGAATCAATATGACCCATACCCCCCATTAATAACTATAATTCCATAATGATTTCAACTCTTCACCGAGTCAGTGGGGATTCACCTCCCCCGAGCATAATTTCCAACACCTTGTCCTTCTTCTCCACCTAGTCCACAATATTTTCAAGATTCATACTCAGTTCCACCCGTCCAAAATAGGAAACCATCAATCATGGAAATGAGTATACGTGAGTCCAAACACAAATCAAAAATCTGATGGACTCACAATTTCATTACCACTTCCAAGACAATTCTCATCTTTTCATCAAAACAATGAAATATCACCTATGAAGAGATGCTTGAATCCATGACTCAGGCTCAAAACGCTCGTAATAGTGACATAGATATGATGGTCGAATCTCTACGTTCTCACCGTTGGACCAGGTTCTGATGTCACTACCATTCTGTTGGAGCCGAAGAGTCAGGTTGTTTTGGAAATCAAGATTCCATTTCAGAACAACCATGTGAACTTACCCAAACTCAAATGATATTGATAGTTTGGCTAGTTTTCCTTTTCCTGAAATCGAACTTGAAAATGATTATGATCCTGAACCCCAACTTAGTGATTCAATTCTATTCCTGATTCGATTATGACTCCGGTATCTTCACCTGACTTCAATCTTT